>CM060697.1:176668385-176976888 GCA_030686995.1 Artemisia argyi
TTGCTGGAGCTATTTTACCATTAAACACCTCACAAATGTTGTTGATCAATAAATCTGTAACTGGTCTACAAATATGAAACACTTAAATGATATACATGTCTACTATTGAACCACTTATGTTGAAAACAAACAAACAATTACTAGAAAAATGAGATCTTGCCCAATGTTCAGCTGGTATCTTGCTCAACCATTCGTGTGCTTCCTTCTTTATAGCCTTCAAATATTCCATACACTTTTCAAAACCAGACAGGGTTGTAACAGATGCACATCTCCACAAAGCTTCCTTATATTCCAAGCCACTAAACTACTGCCTCATATTTTCATGAATGTGCCTCAAGCAAAATCTGTGTTCTGCATTAGGGAAGACAGATTTTAAGGCTGGAATGAGTCCCTGCATAAACCAACAAAGTTAGTAAAATAATAATTTATATTTTCTTGGTTATTAAAGAATTCAACTAGAGGACCATCATTTACTAACCTTTTGTCTATCACTCATGAATGTGAAGTTACCCTAGATCTATGTCATCACCCAAGCACGTTAAGAACCAAGACCATGAACTCTTAGTTTCAGCTTCCACCAAGGCATAAGCCAATGGGTAAATCCCATTGTTAGGATCAAGTCCAACAGCCACCAACACTTGCCCTGGATAAGGACCTTTCATGAAATAACCATCTAGCCCCAACAATTGTCTTTTGCAAGCTTGAAAGTGTACCACTTATCTCCTGCTTCGTCAGTACGCGTGGATGCGTAG
Source organism: Artemisia argyi (assembly GCA_030686995.1). NCBI lineage: Eukaryota > Viridiplantae > Streptophyta > Magnoliopsida > Asterales > Asteraceae > Artemisia > Artemisia argyi. The sequence continues at coordinate 176,669,138 of CM060697.1, forward strand.
TCCGCAAAAGCTGTTCCGGGGAGTTCCACACAATCACGAGTGTCGTGGGGACCACTACATAATTCGCATGAAGAAGTGATTTTGTTCACTTGGCTTGAAGGCTTAGGAACTTCGTAAGATTTTATGAGAAACTTGACTTGGTCCTCAAGTTCCATGATCCTACGGTCGGGAGTGCTAGAATTGTTCGAAGGCAAAGATATTGCCTTGACCGTTTTGTTCAAGTCACGGGGATCATTCCAACTTTCGTTGTCATAGAGAGCAAGATCTTCTATGAGTTCCCATGATTTTTCCGCACTAAGATCACGTAGCTTACCACCGGCAGATTGGTCAATGGCTCGCCTCATGGAGATGTCGATATGGTCATAAAAGACTTGGACTTGGAGCCAAAGATCTATGCCATGATGAGGGACTTTTTGGAGTAAGTCCTTGAAACGAGTCCATGCTTCATAAAGAGATTCATTTTGACGTTGTTGGAACATCAAGATGTCATTTCTAAGCTTAGTAGTTCTCCCCGGTGGGAAAAATTGAGCAAGGAAACGAGTGGTGAGATCATCCCATGTGGTGATGGATCCCACGGGTAAACGCTCAAGCCATTGACTAGCTTGATCCCGTAGAGAGAATTGAAATAGGCGTAATCGGGTTGTCTCTCTAGTTGCAACATCTAGGTCTATGGAATCTACGATTTTGAGAAAGTCCTTAAGATGTTGGTTTGGATCTTCGGAACGAAGTCCATGGAATGCACATCCGCTTTGCACCAACCGGATGGTGTCGGATCGCAAGGGGGTCATATTGGCTCCGGTGAGCTCAATGGTGTTTCGGTAGCCTTGATGGCTAGGTTGGGAATACTCTCCTAAGGTTCGGGGCCTAAGGGGTTCTAATGGTGGGTTTTGTTGTGGTGGGATGACGGGTTCAAAGATGTTCCCGTTGTCCATGATGTCGGGTGGTTACGAACAAAGGCACAAAGAAATAAGATAGACTAAAGGAAACCTAAAAAATAAAAATAAAATCTTACTAGAAAGGAATCTAGCAAGTAGACCTAATAAAAAGAAATTCTAACCTAGACAATAACTATTCCCCGGGCTGCGGCGCCAAAAACTTGATGCGTGGGAATTGCACCAGGCTTTACCTCTCGAGGGATCTCGAGAAGCTTACAACCCCACCAGGCAGTGTACCTGATCGTTGTAGTATAGTATAGTGACAAGTACCGGGGGATTGATCGTTCAGCTAGGAATAGTGTCGCTAGGATTAGAAAACCTAAATACTAGTTCTAAGGATGAGGGATGATTATTTTTGTGTTTTTATATTTTTTAGAAAGCAATTAAAAATCTCGGGTTTGAAGGATTTGGGCGGAATTAGTTGCTAATCAACTAACCCAATACTAAGATGCAATCAAAATAAAATACTAAAAATGAAAATAAACTACTTTATACTAAAGTTGTGAGCAGTAATTGGAGAAAATGTGTTTACTTAGATTTCACTACTCCCTAGACATCTTTTACATGTTAATTACTTGTTATAAATGCAAGGATGACGGATCGTATTCCTTAATACCATTCATGAGGTGGCACACTTAACTCCCCAATTCTATGAGCTCTTATCTCCTCCTACACCATGCCCACCACAACTATAGGGATTGTAAACAGTGGCTCATGCATTAAATACAGCCAATAAAGACCTAGTGCGCGTCGGTTCATGTTTCTTAAGACGTTCAAGCATGTTACCAATTGGAGATCTGCCAGTTTCTTAAGCCTAACATATAAATCATTAATCCAAAACAAGTATAAACAAGTAATCAACACATAATTAACATCTAGGTTTCATTAGATCTAAGCAAACACAAGATAGATCTAGCCTAGCATGATGGAATTAAGACAAGAACAAGATATAGACAACCAACACATAGACATATTGATTGAATTAAAAGAACACTTATCTTGATTACACATGCAAGGTATCAAGGGGTTGGAACCCTTGAAAAACCTGTAAAGTTACACCAAAATCGTACTTAGGGTTTTCTCCCAAAACCTCTCTTTTTAAATGTGAAAAATTAGAAAACTATATATAGGAAAAGAGGTCTGACGGCGTCAAGACAAATCTTGTGACGCCGTCACCTCGCCGCCAAAACTATTCTCGGACTGCCTTGATCAACATTTGACGCCGTCAAGACTAAATCATTTCCAGGCCGTCATGCCTTTTACTCTTGACGCCCTACCTTCGTGACGCCGTCAAATCTGTACTGGGTCGTCATGAAATTTTGCTCTTGACGCCGTCAGGTAATTACTCTTGACGCCGTCACCTACTGTTCCTAGCATGGAAAATTAAGACTTTGGCGTTTTCTTCACTTTTATGCTCCAAAAACGTCCGAATTGCTTCCTTTTCCAGATATCACTCCCAAAGTACCTAAAATCACAAAAGGAACGATTTAGGGTAATATTTGATCAAATAAATTCGAATTCGGGCTTAAATAACCCCCTAAAAACGGACCATTTTTCGCTTCATCATATACCCTTACACTTGAGATTTGCTTGTCCTCAAGCAAATGCGCTTTTATTCTACTCAAAATATAAGTTAGGGGTCATTTAACACTAATATAAAAGTAATTACAACAAATAATCATTCCACTAAAGACCAATAGACAAGCACGGAGGTCATACACAAGCACCTCACAAATAGTGTTTAGACACTCACATCTCTCGGGTGTAATAAAGTATAAATTACAATATGGAAACGGAAGATATCTCTCACTACCTGTCATAGCAAAATAGATTACCATAGGCTTGGGAAAGGACCAAACCTCCACCACATGGCGTAAGCACCTAGGATAAATTATCAAAGAGGTCTTTTAAAGGGTTGTAATGTTAGGTGTAGGGATATGAAATACACGGTTTGTTGGATAAAGGAAGTTTTACTGGTGGCGAGTTAACACTCTTGGTTAATTACATGTACAATATGGCGTTGCTAAGCCAAGACTAGACTCGACTTATGCTAATAAATGAAAAATAACAAAAACATAAAATGAACATAGAATAAAAAGGGATGGTAGTCCGTATGTTTTTTTCTCTTTTTCCTTTTTCTATTTTTTTCTTTTCTTTTTCTTGATTTTTCGATTTTTTTTTTTTTTTTTTTTTTTTTTTTTTTTTTTTTTTTTTGCATACACTCTTACCCTACCATCCAAAATAATACATCATAAGGAATGAACATTCCCCTTACACTTGAATCTTTACATACTTTACAATAAACTAATCTAATGACTCGAATTAAGAAAATCAAAACACTTGGAGCACTTTTAAGATTAACGTACATATGGGGGTAATAAGTGATGTTCTTCCCCATTACTTCATAAAATAAGTACTTACCCATGAGTCCCAATCGTCCCAAAATAATATGTACAAGGATATGACTCGACTTAGCAACCATGTAATCAATTAGAAAGTTAACTTAGGGTTTAATAAATAACAATAATGCACTAAAAATGAGCGCATACACGGAAGGCTAAGGCGATTTGGTTGTACATTTAAGTGGGGTGTAACAAATTCTTCCTTTAAGTAAAATGCTAAAAGTTAGAAACGAAAAGATAGGCTCGGAGGGGTGTACTAAGGGTTTCGTGTACTAAAAATGAGTACAACGCTAAGGGTGTGGGAAAAATTAGTTGACTTAACTAGCCAAGTAACATGACTTAAATGGTCAAGTAATTATAATACGGGTTTAACACAAGGGTGATCCTAATGCCTCTTATCATGTAGTAAATCCTACTACACGAATGTAGTCTCACTAGCAGTCTCGGGATGCATCACTAACGCAAGTTCTAGAATCTAAATGCTACCGGTACACTCATAAGCACTAATAGTAAATGCTTTTCCTATCAAATCTAAAGGCGAACCTCACATATTTGGGTGGAAAATTTTTCTGAATATACGGTTATGTGCTAGTCATACAGTCTCCTATCCATGAGACGCTTGCTATGGCTAAAGTTTCACTCCTAAATGTTGTAAAAAATTTTAAATTTGGCGCTAAAATTGCACTAACAAGTATTTCTCATAGTCTTATTACACATCTACCATTAGACAAAACAAACTCAAGCGAAAGTGCATATGTAAGGTATCATCTTTTTACCCTCCCCTTACACTTAAGATGAACATTGTCCCCAATGTTCAAGTAAAGAATGTAAAAGTGAAAAAGTAAAGAGAATGAAATCAAATACTCCCCTGATTCGCTCGGTATGGAAAATAAGGTGGCAAGGTTAAATCTTCCTCCAAGAAAATGAACAATCACAGCTTCCCTTCCAGAATATAAATCATCTTCTTGTCATACATAACCTTTAAAACCTGACAAAATAGACAAGACAACCTCGCGTAAAATCGGCGGCATCCTATATAAGCTACTAAATCCTAGAAAACAAGATAAGATATAATGCTTGTGGAATGAAGTTTGCAGATCTCCTGGAGATTATAAAACTTAATAATTCACAAAAACCATAAGACTCCGTTAGAAAAACCAAACCGGTAAAATTTCCAGATTTTTACACTTGACGCCGTCAAGAGTAAACCCCTGACGCCGTCAGAAGTGACCTACAGAAATTCTTATGTTAAGTTTCCGGAAAATTTCTGGAAAAACTTGGTCCTACTTCCTGGAAAATCCTGCAAAACTTCATTATGACTCAATACAAGCATTTGACTCTAACAAATACGAATATACATGTTCACTTAATATTGTGGAGAATCATGATCGGTTTGTTTCTTAAAAATATATTTGAGGTTTCCCCTTACACTTATCTTTTGCAAAAATACCTTTAGGTGGAGTTAAGACTAGGTCAAAACAACAAAGTAAAGTATTTCCACTATTTAGTTTAGAAGCATGATCTACCAACAATAAAAATAAAGCATGCATACGGAAGCAAATAACAAACAAACAAATAAAATCACACAAAACATGGGTTGCCTCCCAAGAAGCGCTTTTCTTTATTTACGAGTCTTGTAGCTAGACTCAAGGTCATGGGTTACTACGTGATACGGGTGAGTTCCTCATTGAGGACATCTTTGGGATCAAACTTAGGTTTCAACTTCCTATCGGTTTCCTTAGTATGGTATGACCTTTCAAACTTTTCTCCATCCGGATCATACAAAGTCATTCTCATATGCCATGATCCGTCACCTTCTTTAGGTGGCTTGTCCCACCTCCATCTACACTTGTCTCCCCCTCTTTTCCATTTATTCATTTCTATGTTGATGGGCATTACGCTTAAGAACTCAATCATCTTCCTAAAGACTAAGGGGTCCTCAAAGGGGTCTAACTCTTCATTTCTAGCTATGAGTTGTTCTACCGAATGTGTCTTTTCAACGAAATCTTTCTCTAGATAAAATGGGCATTGAGGTCCTATGAAGTTCCTTTCTATCCAAGGTCCATATCTGGATGGTCTCCTATTCATCTCTACCCAATGCGGTGTCGGTTCATCATCACAATCATAACTATGCTTCTTTACATCGTACACCGACCAAGTATTGCCTTCACCTACCGCTATCTTAGACTCCTTACAATCTATCATGGCGCTAGCGGTTGCTAAAAATCCTCTTCCTACCAATAATGGGCATGTAGTGTCACTAACCATGTCTAGGACGTGAAAATCCGCTAATATAGTTAACTTTCCTACGTGAAGAACTACATCCTTAATCATTCCAACCGGGTGGGCAATACTCCCATCCGCTAGCCCTATCAATACCTCTGTTTCCTCTAACTTTCCTAGCTTAAGAGCGGTGAATAAGGATAAGGGAATCAAGTTGAGGCTTGACCCTAAATCGGCTAATGTGTCGAAAGCTTTGGATCTTCCTATCTTACAAGGCAAAACAAATATACCCGGATCATCGAGCTTTTTAGGCAACTTGTTTTGAACGAAGGCGGTCCCATTTTTACCTAGCTTACACTTCTCATATTTTTCTAGGAGGGCACTATAGTAAGGAGCACGCGCTAACACATCAATGACGGGGCGTTCAAGGTGAAGTTCTTTGAATTCATCGTCAAGGTCTTGCGTAAGAGGTGTTTCAACTAAGCTTTTGACCGGTTCTATAGTGGGTGTTTTATTTGATTGGTCCTTTTGGAGAACTTGGTTTTGTTTGAAACACGTGCTCGTGGATTTGACTGAGTAGTATTGTGGACACGAAGTGGGTGATGAAACGGAAGATATGGAATTAACGTTTAGTTTTGGATTCTTGATTGTGTCGCTTGGGAGTGCCCCATTTCTCGGTCATTGAGAACCTTCAACAATGCGTCAATTCGAGTGGTCATCTCGCTTTGCTTTTGTTTGAAATCGGCTTCAAACTTATATATGCGAGCTTCTTGAGATGCCATGAAGAAGTGATTTTGTTCACTTGGCTTGAAGGCTTAGGAACTTCGTAAGATTTCATGAGAAACTTGACTTGGTCCTCAAGTTCCATGATCCTACGGTCGGGAGTGCTAGAACTGTTCGAAGGCAAAGATATTGCCTTGACCGTTTTGTTCAAGTCACGGGGATCATTTCAACTTTCTTTGTCATAGAGAGCAAGATCTTCTATGAGTTCCCATGATTGTTCCGCATTAAGATCACGTAGCTTACCACCGGCCGATTGGTCAATGGCTCGCCTCGTGGAGATGTCGATATGGTCATAAAAGATTTGGACTTGGAGCCAAAGATCTATGCCATGATGAGGGACTTTTTGGAGTAAGTCCTTGAAACGAGTCCATGCTTCATAAAGAGATTCATTTTGACGTTGTTGGAACATCAAGATGTCATTTCTAAGCTTAGTAGTTCTCTCCGGTGGGAAAAATTGAGCAAGGAAACGAGTGGTGAGATCATCCCATGTGGTGATGGATCCCGCGGGTAAACGTTCAAGCCATTGACTAGCTTGATCCCGTAGAGAGAATTGGAATAGGCGTAATCGGGTTGTCTCTCTAGTTGCAACATCTAGGTCTATGGAATCTACGATTTTGAGAAAGTCCTTAAGATGTTGGTTTGGATCTTCAGAACGAAGTCCATGGAATGCACATCCGCTTTGCACCAACCGGATGGTGTCGGATCGCAAGGGGGTCATATTGGCTCCGGTGAGCTCAATGGTGTTTCGGTAGCCTTGATGGCTAGGTCGGGAATACTCTCCTAAGTTTCGGGGCCTAAGGGGTTCTAATGGTGGGTTTTGTTGTGGTGGAATGATGGGTTCAAAGATGTTCCCGTTGTCCATGATGTTGGGTGGTTACGAACACAGGCACAAAGAAATAAGATAGACTAAAGAAAACCTAAAAAATAAAAATAAAATCTTACTAGAAAGGAATCTAGCAAGTAAACCTAATAAAAAGAAATTCTAACCTAGACAATAACTATTCCCCGGGCTGCGGCGCCAAAAACTTGATGCGTGGGAATTGCACCAGGTTTTACCTCTCGAGGGATCTCGAGAAGCTTACAACCCCCACCAGGTAGTGTACCTGATCGTTGTAGTATAGTATAGTGACAAGTACCGGGGGATTGATCGTTCAGCTAGGAATAGTGTCGCTAGGATTAGAAAACCTAAATACTAGTTCTAAGGATGAGGGATGATTATTTTTGTGTTTTTATATTTTTTAGAAAGCAATTAAAAATCTCGGGTTTGAAGGATTTGGGCGGAATTAGTTGCTAATCAACTAACCCAATACTAAGATGCAATCAAAATAAAATACTAAAAATGAAAATAAACTACTTTATACTAAAGTTGTGAGCAGTAATTAGAGAAAATGTGTTTACTTAGATTTCACTACTCCCTAGACATCTTTTACATGTTAATTACTTGTTATAAATGCATGGATGACGGATCGTATTCCTTAATACCATTCATGGGGTGGCACACTTAACTCCCCAATTCTATGAGCTCTTATCTCCTCCTACACCATGCCCACTACAACTATAGGGATTGTAAACAGTGGCTCATGCATTAAATACAACCAATAAAGACCTAGTGCGCGTCGGTTCATGTTTCTTAAGACGTTCAAGCATGTTACCAATTGGAGATCTGCCAGTTTTCTTAAGCCTAACATATAAATCATTCATCCAAAACAAGTATAAACAAGTAATCAACACATAATTAACATCTAGGTTTCATTAGATCTAAGCAAACACAAGATAGATCTAGCCTAGCATGATGGAATTAAGACAAGAACAAGATATAGACAACCAACACATAGACATATTGATTGAATTAAAAGAACACTTATCTTGATTACACATGCAAGGTATCAAGGGGTTGGAACCCTTGAAAAACCTGTAAAGTTACACCAAAATTGTACTTAGGGTTTTCTCCCAAAACTTCTCTTTTTAAATGTGAAAAATTAGAAAACTATATATAGGAAAAGAGGTCTGACGGCGTCAAGACAAATCTTGTGACGCCGTCACCTCGCCGCCAAAACTATTCTCGGACTGCCTTGATCTACATTTGACGCCGTCAAGACTAAATCATTTCCAGGCCGTCATGACTTTTACTCTTGACGCCCTACCTTCGTGACGCCGTCAAATCTGTACTGGGTCGTTATGAAATTTTGCTCTTGACGCTGTCAGGAAATTACTCTTGACGCCGTCACCTACTGTTCCCAGCATGGAAAATTAAGACTTTGGCGTTTTCTTCACTTTTATGCTCCAAAAACGTCCGAATTGCTTCCTTTTCCATATTTCATTCCCAAAGTACCTAAAATCACAAAAGGAACGATTTAGGGCAATATTTGATCAAATAAATTCGAATTCGGGCTTAAATGACCCCCTAAAAATGGACCATTTTTCGCCTCATCACATGTCAACTCCAATTGCTCTTCTTATTTCCCTTAACACCAGAATCTGGTTCACCATCACTACCTGATTGAGTCTCGAAACCTTCAACACTAACAGGTTCTACTCCACCCACAACCTCTCCAACTAAATTGCTGTTGCCAATGATGTCATAAGCTTTATTTCCTGTTAGTCTAAACTTATTTACTTGATCACCAATGCTGTTGCCAATACTCACAGAAGGATTATCCTTTGCTAGATGAAAACCGTTTACTTGCACCGGAGGCTCAAATCCAGTGTGTCCTTCATCATTCATAACTGCAGCCTCTCCTTCATCACCTGAACCTGCATTGTCACTTGACCCTCCTTCATAATCACTGTCATTGACATTATGAATGTCATCCTCCTCATCCTCTAGTGGCCCGACACCATTACCATGCTGAACCTCACCCTCTAGTGCCTCTTGCCTGGTATCCTGTTGACCCTCACATGTATGTGTTTGGGGATCATCTAGGCAAAAAATAGGCAACCCTACATTTAAGTCCAGGTCAGCAACACCAAAATGTTCATCAGGACTTAATCCACTAGTGGTGTCAACATTCATGGCATCCAAATAACTAAATGACAGAGGCATATCTAACTCATTCTCTTTAAAGTCCATCATCCTGACTATATCAGTAAGTTTTTTTTTGCCACAATCTCCTTACTAGCAGGTACAACTGGGGTGAAACTTAAATTTAAACTTCCAAATTGTGAATCAATCTAGGGAAGTTCATTGTTTTCATTTTCACCACATTCACTTAAAGTCAGTTGTGTAAAAGGAGTACCTTGACTTGAGTTGCCTGGAAGTGAAACACTATCAGTATTATCTGGCCATGTCAGGGCCAACAGTTGAGGGTGTTTAGTTTCCTTAGAGGCTCTAGGTGGACTAGACACAAGTTCCTCTATTACTACCCTCATTTTACCAGTGACCCTGGAACAACCGTGCTCTATATAGACTTCAATCAACTTGAAACCACCTACCAGATAACCCAAACATCTGACATCATCATCAGATGAAAGGGGAAATAGTCCGTGGTCTAAAGTACTCATAGGACTAAGATAATGGTAAAATAGAGGCTCTTTCTGACCTGTGTAGCCCAACTTAAGCACCATCTCGTCCAGATCAAAGACTGAGAATACATCAATATCCACCATGTCAAATATGTCTTCAGTACCACCAACGTATTCTCTGTTAGGGAAACGCATAAATGCCCCACCATGATGTATTCGAATGGTGAATAAATTGCGATGAAATTCTGCAGTATAAAGTCAATTACTTAGTACCTAAACATATATAAATACAAGCTAACAGCAAAATAAGCTCAAATCAACTGGATTTAAACTCATTACCGTAGTCATTCTCACATTGCGCCTCCAACTCATCTGCAGGGACTGATAGTCCTCTTGTGCGCATCTTCCACATTGGTGCGGACATTGTTCGGGACGCTTTTCAATACTTTTGTGATTTTGACGTTGATGTGATTGGGCGGGAAAGTTTTTTGCAGGCGTATCTTGGAAAACGAAAGCTTCAGGAAAAAGCGAATAGAACCTTCTTTATAGCCAACTTTTAGGGACGATTCGTGCAAATCACTGTACCAACACATCTTGCAGCTATCTTTTAGGGACAAACGGCGAGAATTACTGTTGGAGGTGTTTTGGTGTGAAATGACGAAAGTAGCCATGGTATACACGTCAGCTAACGCTGCATTGCAACGTCCGTTTCTCAAAAGGACCAACCGCGCCAATATCGACAAGTTCAGGGACGAAAATGAAAAAAAAAGTTTAAGGACGATTCGCGCGAATCTTGACAAGTTTAGAGACCAACGGTGAAATTTTGTCTAACTTTAAACCATCCTTGAATCACCAACTTATAATATTACCCATATTTTAAAAAGTGACACCGGAAAATAAAATTCTTGTGTCGTTCGAAAAAGAAAAAGAAAATATTTAAAATGAAAAAAAATTTGTGTCACTAAAACTTGGTCAGTAAATGCTTATTTCCTTTGTATTACGTATAACACGTAATGCATCTAAGCTGCTTGAAGCCTTAAACGTATCCTTAGATAAAACGTTTATAAAAAAAATATGAAAAAGATGAATGTATCAGGTTCCTCAACGGAATGCATCTAAGGTTTTTTTTTTTTTTTTTTTTTTTTTTTTTTTTTTTTTTTTTTTTTGTTAACTAAGAGATGTGTGGGGGCCATGTGGGACCTATGGCTCTTAGTGTGTCTTAATAGGGAGAGGAAGAAATCTTATGCCTTGTAGATATAGAATTATTAGTGGAAATAAATGGGCTCAACATTAAAAAGAAATATTATTAAATACTTTTGTGGACCCTTGTGGACCCAAACTCTTAGCTAAGGAAAAAAAGAAACACCCTAAGCTGCTTAAAGCCTTAAACATAGCCTTAGACTTATCTATAGTGACACGAAAGATGTGAAGCAAATATATTTGACTTTTGAAACACAATTTGTTTTTTTTTTTTGAACAAAAAACACAATTTGTTCATTATAACATTTTTTTACTTACATTTTTAAAAGAAGTCGAAAAAATTAAATTTTTGTGCAGCCTTTCAGAAAGGAAAGGAAGCAGATTAATGATACTTTGTGTCACTATAACTCAGTCACTAAATGCTTGCTTCCTTTGTTTTATCTATAACATATCAGATTGTGACTCCCACAACCAATGTTTTGAAACCCGGGTTTGGGATCGACCCGGCCGAGTTACCGGGTCACCGGGTCAACCCGGGTCAACCCGGTTAGACCCGGTTTTACGCTTATTTCCAAAAATCGATTTTACGCACAAATATGAGTGAATAAACACCATAAGAAAGTCATATCAAACAAAAATAGCACCTTAATAATGACAAATAAATTAAAAAAAATCAAAATTTAAATTTTTTTAAAAAAAAAAAAATATATATATAGAAAAAATACAAACCCGGCCGGGTTTCAAAACCCGGGTCAACCCGGGTCACTCAAAACCCGGCGGGTCACACCGGTTGACCCGGTTTTAGAAACCCGGGTCAAAACAACCCGTTTTTTGACCGGGTTCCGGTCCGACCGGTTCGACCGGCCGGGTCGACCCGGGTTTCAAAACGTTGCCCACAACATAATGTGCAAAGAACATTTTAAGTTGAGAGAAACGCGCGTGTGAGATCGAGTGGGAGAGTTGTTTAAGGGCTCGAAGAACCAATTCCCGAAGTAGAGACGGAGAAGATAAAGCCTCGTGGTTGACAGCAATACGTTCACTCTTTACGCTAAACCCTGCACGCACTTTCAATCCATCTTTGACCCACCCACGTGATGACACGTGACCTCTTACCTACGAACTAACTGTCACTTGCACCTGCAGTCAAACCTTGTAATTTCTTCATACAGACCCCCAACTTCCATGCTCTTACATAAAAGGCCCTCAATTTTAGATGCATGAATTTTGGGATTTCATAACTTGGGAAGTTATACAAGCTTATAAGGTAGAGCTTATGCTTTACAAAAAGTTTGCATGATCAGTACAGATTTATTTGTATCAAATGTTGGTTCAAACTCGAGAAATCTCACTAGCTTTTAGCAACACGGCCACCCTTTCAATGCTCAAATTCGAGCTTCAAGCGTTCTGCAGCTCATAACCATATTATGGAAAACGATAGCATTTCTGTCTAATAACACCAAAATAGTTGTATTTCGTCTACTTATTTTTCAGAAAAAGAGCATAACACATTAACGAACAAAAACTTTACTCACACAAGATGAAGCTCAAGTACTATAAACTGAAGTGTATGAGCCCCAAGATTGTCATTGAGACACAAGTGGCCTTTCATTTGCATGGTTTAATTTGTTTCCTTTTATAGATATTTCTTCCATTGGCGTAAACGCTCTTTAACATATATTAATTTGTTAGGAGTATTTCGAGAGTCTAGCTAGTTTAGTCAGATACGGAGTATATTTTATTTTTTCTTAACAAAAAATTAAATGCGTTTCCAAAGTCTTAGTGAAAGTGTACTTGAAGACGAATGGTACGTTGTGGAAATCAATTAGGATCTCTAGAAAGCCACTGTCAACATGTCCAATCTACCAAGTCGAATATTAAATGGGGTTGAGTTATAATCACGGTGGCTAGTTTTTTAGTTGGGCGGGGTCTACCCCTAGGGTAGTACTTTTTGTTTTTTTTTTAACTTTTTCAGTTTTGTCGTTTTTTTTTTTTTTTTTTTTTTTTTTTAAATGTTGTGTGTTGTGTTTAAAAAAATGTATTGTATATGTATAATATTTTGTATATTTGTGTTTAATAATGTTTTGTATATGTATAATGTTTTGTATAATTATTTTGTTTGTATAATAGCACGTTAAATATTACCACGTTAAATAACTGCAACAACAACTGTTATTATTAAATTAAACGACAACGTTATACATATTATTTAAAAACAACAACATCTACGACATATGAAGATTATTCATCTCATTTAAAAGATCATGGAGCCGGGTACTTGACTGACAAGCGTGATCCTCAGGATTCTTTGCCATTTTTAACTCCATTTCCAGCGTCTTTATTCTTGCCTTCAACAACTTGTTCTCATTTTTTGTAGCAACGCAGTTTGAGCAATGCGTTGAAAAAGAGGGTTGATTAAAGTGCTCTGCTTCAAATTCATCTTTCCACGCGAAGTATCGACACCCAAAGTCTTTTGTACCTGGCTGTTACATGTTAAGAAAATAATAAGAAATGTATTTTTAACAAACAAATTATTTACATAACTAAGCAAACGTATGATTATTTACCACTGAAAGAGGACATGCATAAAACAGTCGCCCACGACTACCATCTTGCCAGGATTTCCGTTCTACAATAAATCCTCTATTACATCGGCACCAGAAAGGATTTCTTTGGCTCATCTGACCAAAGAATTTGCATAATAATTTACATCAGCAATCAATAATGTTATTACTAATTTAAACGATGTTGAATAATCATTTACAACATTTTCAAACAATTAACATTTAAACGATGTTGAATAATCATTTACAACATTTTCAAACAATTTACATTTAAATAAATGAATAATCATTTACAACATTTACAAACAATTAATAAATGAATAATCATTTACAACATTTACAAAATACATCGATCATTATATATTGCATCCCATTCGTTTGCAACTGGCTGTTTGAACCACCTCCATTGTGGGTGGTAATGTGGTAGATCTGAATCTCTGTCTATATTGAGACAAATGTAATGAGCACCACTGTTCTCCCCCACACGCGCAATCACAATGGGGTCAATTCCATGTGATAAGTTTGGAGCAGAAAATAGGGGTAAACATGTGAACCAACCATGACGGTCTATATATACAAGAGGTCGGCGAATAGCTGAAGCGATGACCAGACCATTATGTGGCATCGTCATCCAGTAATCTTCAGGCGCTTGTCCATTAAACCAGTTTAATGTATCACGAAGGTGGTAAAAGTCTTCTTCCCCCCACATACTCACGTAAGTTACACTATGTCTTTGTAACTCTTCCATTAACATGTATCTAGCATCGGCCCACCTATTTTGGTCATGCACAATCCAATGGGCAATGCACCGAAACCCACAATTTCCGCCACCCTCCACATTATTTATACTTATTACCTGTGAACGGAAAATCTCTGGAATGCGCTCAATAAAATCCTCGCTATCCTTATCCCAACGTAAAATCTGTGTCTTATTTTTTGACCCGTGTACGAACTATGTCTTGCAGGCTCTTTGGCGCGTTTCGGGACTTTCGTGGATCTTGAATTTGTGCTTCTTCGGTGATTCATGGTTGGCACATCATTCAAGTCATTCAAGTCCGGGACTTCATTCAAGTCCGGAACTTCATTCAAGTCCGGGACTTGTGTAGCTTTGCCCTTTTTGTCCTTTGCGCTCGGACGTCCACGGGTATTTTTTTGAATAGCTGGTTCACGTGTGTCAGCAGATTCAGGTTGGAATATATCTTTTAACTTTGTTAACATATTCTTCTTGACAAACGATGTTGATTTGCTAAAAATTTTCTTGAATTGTCGCATGTCATCGTTAAACTTAGTATTGTCATCATCATCATCATCATCAACAACAACACCACCATCATCATCGTTAAACGAAGAGCCATCTTTATCCGGGGGCCTATTGATAACAGGCCACGGAACAGATAGGGTTCTCCAAAAAATATCAACTCGTTCCAGTGGAATGGGTAATCCTGAATTCAATTAAAGTGACTTGTATAAATTACTGATATTAATGTGGAAAACAACTTGATAGTTATAAATTTAATATACTTACCTTGAATAACATAGATTCGCATCTCGTGAAAGCATGGTAGTCCGTATATTGCCCGATTATTATGGCTACAGTCTTCTGGGGCGATCGACAGGTGGAGTTCTCTGTGCATGAGGTTCAAAGCATGTTTAGAAACTTTATACGTTAATTCGTGAAATAGTGGTACATCACACTTAATTAGTTTCTCGTTCATGCTTCTGTTGAAAGTCTCTTTTATCGCATCTTCTTACGTAATGAGAATCTTATCGACCGACCTCAACAACCTGTCTAATTTGGACTGTGTGCCGTCCAAATATAATTTCAACAACACGTGGTGAGCCTCAACTCTGCACGTTGTTGTCTGGCCGTAGGATTTATATCGGTCGGTAATATACGAGACAAACATGGGTGCGTAATCTTGCACCCAGTTATGCAGATACAAAGCGACATCTTTATTTGATTATTGTGATTATGTGTTTATTTCATGTTTAAGTAGCCAGATTTATTTGATTATTAAAAAACACCCAATTTTTTAATTTAGGGTTTGGGAAAAATTCGTCTGTTTCTGGGTGATTTTGTGATGTTTATTGTGATTATGTGTTTAGTTCATGTTTAATTAGCCAGATCTATTTGATTATTAAAAAAAATCTAATTTTTTTATTTAGGGTTTGGGAAAAATTCAAGTGTTTCTGGGTGATTTGGTGATGTTTTATTGTGATTATGTGTTTATTTCATGTTTAATTAGCCAAATTTATTTGATTATTAAAAAACGCCCAATTTTTTAATTTAGGGTTTGGGAAAAATTTAACTGTTTCTGGGTGATTTGGTGATGTTTATTGTGATTATATGTTTATTTCATGTTTAATTAGCCAGATTTATTTGATTATTAAAAAACGCCAAATTTTTTTTTAATTTAGGGTTTGAGAAAAATTCAAGTGTTTCTGGGTGATTTGGTGATGTTTATTGTGATTATGTGTTTATTTCATGTTTAATTAGCCAGATTTATTTGATTATTAAAAAACGCCCAATTTTTTAATTTAGGGTTTGGGAAAAATTTAACTGTTTCTGGGTGATTTGGTGATGTTTATTGTGATTATGTGTTTATTTCATGTTTAATTAGCCAGATTTATTTAATTATTAAAAAACGCCCAATTTTTTTAATTTAGGGTTTGGGAAAAATTCAAGTGTTTCTGGGTGATTTGGTGATGTTTTATTGTGATTATTGTTTATTTCATGTTTAATTAGCCAGATTTATTTGATTATTAAAAAAAGCCTAATTTTTTTATTTAGTGTTTGGGAGAAATTCATCTGTTTCTGGGTGATTTGGTGATGTTTATTGTGATTATGTGTTTATTTCATGTTTAATTAGCCAGATCTATTTTAAGTATTTGGTTCTTGAAATTGCTTTAGCAGTTGTGATTATGTGAAATTGCCGGAGTTGTGTGGGTGCAAACGGGTAGGTTAACACTTTGATCTGCCACCTCTGAGTGGTATGAAAACCTGCTCTGGCCTACCCCAGTCCACAGGCTCTGTGTGGTTTCTTGGTAAACTGCTTATGTGCTTATGATAAAAATAGTGCTTATGTGCTTATTGCACACAAGCAAACCATTTGTACACAGGCTCAGATTAGACCCCGTTATTATATGCTTTACGGGTTGGGTTATATTCACTGTGGCTAGTTTTTTAGTTTAACGGGGTGATGAAAGTGCTTATGAATCTGAAAATAACAAACTGCTTATATGCTTGATAAGCAGTTTGTTATTTAAAAAAAAAAACTGAGATAAGGCAATGATGATTTAAATAAAACATGATTTTGGCGTGGCATTTCCGACTGGACGGCAAAATAAAACTTAATTTTGCAACTTTCGATGTTGCAGCCATATATTAGTTAACTTGGTTATGTGAAACAGCTTATAATCTGAGCCTAATGTTATCTCTTATTAATGTGTAAAATGGTGATTACCTGTTGTGTGTAAAATGGTGATCGAGACATATCTGCACTTGTTTGTTTGTGGTTTGTTACTTGCGGCTTTCACTTGCAGCTTGTGTTTCACTTGGCTTGTGTTATAACCCAACCCTATCTGTAACTTGATCTATAAAACTAGCCACCGTGTTTATAACCCAACCCTATCTGTAACTTGTGGAATCTTCACTTGTTGTAACTTGCTTAGTTTGTGAATCTGCTTGTGGTAACTTGGGGTAGTACTTTTGCTTTGTTTGTGGTGATGGTTACTTTGTGAATATGCCTTGTGGTGGTGATGGTTACTTTGTGAATCTGCCTTGTGGTGAGGCTCAATATATCATTTGAGTATTTCACTACCTACCTCCCCTTGTGACTTCCTGCAGTTTGGGAATCTTGCTTTTTGCTGTTGTTACTTGGCTTGTGAGGAATCTGTGCACTGCCTTGTGGTGGTATTGTCACTTCAGTTTGGAAATCTTACTATTGCTTTTGTGCAATCTGCACTTGGACAAAAAAGGCGATGACTAATGGTTTTTAAAACCGAATGGCATGGCAAAGTGATATTTTTATCACTTTGCAACCTTCATTATCCGAGCCTAAAACTTTTTTATAACTTGTGCAAATGGTTTTCTAAATCGGCGATGATGATTACGTGTTAATCTGAGCCTTTGTGCAATCTGCTTGTGCAATCTGCTTGTGTGCTAAATGAAAGTGTGCAATCTGCTTGTTGCTTATAACTTGTGTGCTTATGCACTTGGACAAAAACTGGTTGTGTGTTTATGCACTTGGACCAAAACTGCTTGTGTGGAATACTGTTTGTGTACCGATTTCGGCGATGATGATTGTTAATCTGAGCCTGTGTGCAATCTGCTTGTGTGCTAAATGCAAGTGTGCAATCTGCTTGTGTGCTTATGCACTTGGACCAAAACTGCTTGTGCTTATGCACTTGAACCAAAATTGCTTGTGTGCTTTATGCACTTAGACAAAATTACACAAAGTGATATTAAAAAAAAAACAGCAAACAGACAAAAAAAAAAAAAAAAAAAAAAAAAAAAAAAAAAAAAAAAAACTATGAACAGTACATGAACAGTATCCCTAGAAAGGGTTTGCAGGGTGTGCAGAAGTGTAGACCCCGTTAGTTTAGGGGTCCCCTATTAAATGACACTACATTGACTTGCTCATAATTTAACTTTTTGTACTTGATCCATAGGCAAATATCATATACATCTTCAGCTATCACGGTAATATTTAATTGATTATATGATGAATTTATTTTTGTTAGATATAGATCATTATCATAAAAAATCATAAAGAACACAATCCTTTTTTTTTAGTTAAAGCAGCTAGAATTGACATTTGTTATTTTATAATATCATAGAGATTTCTAATTTGACTGTCTTGTTATCGTACTTTGCGGATTTAAGCTTACTTTGTGATAATAAACTTTTGGAAGTAGGCGCAACTTCTTATCATGACAAATCATAATACATAGTGTTAGTTTTGTGATGACATATATATAAACGTGACAGTTTTCGCGAGAATAACCTAATGGCATGAGACACATAGCATAATAATGAAGGCCACGGGTTCAACTTTTGACGTGTTGGGCTAGTTTAGATACCAGGGATCTTTGATTAGAATTTGAATACAAAATAACTGACATATAAATGACGTCCTTGAATGATTGAACATCTTTTGCAATTAATCTATACTTATAATAGAGGAATGACTCTCTCTTCAAAAAATTTAGATGTACAAAAAATGATGCATGGTTTACAACACTTTAAAGCAAGTAATTTTCATAATTACAATAACCAAAGCATTGTGTACAACAAAAACTAGCATGAATCAAAATTCAGACCACTTTCCTTAGAATTCTACATTAATAGCATTAAAAACACTCCTACACCCAATATTACAATCCTTTAAACACAATGTACAACTCTCATTCTACATTAATAGCATTAAAAACACCCCCTACACCCAATATTACAATCATTTAAACACAATGTACAACCATCATTCTACATTAATAGCATTAAAAACATCCCCTACACTCAATATTACAATTATTTAAACACAAGGGAAAAATATTTAATAATGTACCATACTTGTCACAAAGATTACTTTCGTGTAGCGTACAAAAAAAATAGCTTTTTGATGTACTGAACTTTCATTTTTGTCCTTTTTGATGTATTTTCGTGACTTTTTTGCCCTTGGATTTTCAATATTTTGAGGGGCAAAAATGTCAATAGTACATAAAAAAGCCCAAAAAATGAAAGTTCAGTACATCAAAAAACTATTTTTTTGTTCGCTACACGAAAGTAATTTTTGTGACAAGTATGGTACATTATTAAATATTTTTCCCTAAACACAATGTACAACCCTCCATCTTAATCTAGACACGAACCTGTGACCAAGACTTGACTCAATAAAACTCGACTCGATACACAAGACTGTGAGCTCAAGCTCACGGCATCCCTTGTTTTCGCAAGTCAATAACAACGACAACAAAAAGAAAGAAAATGACACCAAATAATTATTTAGCTTCATATTTATTAGTTTTAATCTTTATTTAATCAAAAACTCTTGAAAATTCATGTACTTATCTCCCACCGTCACTAGAACGACAAAAAGGGTAGTGGGTTTTCCTACCTTCGACCACCGGTATCAACAAAACGAGAGAGAGAGATGGTTTTGGTGATGAACTCGAGTTATGGTGGTGTTAATCGTGGTGTTGGGAGGTGTTTCTTGGCTCGTGATATACGTCAAAATGATGGGGAGGTTATAAGGAGTGTGGTGGTGAGTTTAAGTGGCCGGCGGTGGTGTTTGTTTGGCCGGAAAAACGAATGGAGAAGAAGAAGAAATATGGTGCGGCTGGTTTGAGAGAGAAATGGTGTCAAACCCTAAGTGAGGGTATAATGAGGTTTATATAGAAAAGTGTTTTGGACCTTGTGTGAATCCTATTGCACCCTTAGGGACTAAGATTGTAAATATATGCTAGGGTGGGAAGTGTAGTTTACCAAATCTTTTAGTATTTCGTTCTCGAGGCAAATTTAAGTCTCGGAATGACTTCCCGTGACATTTTTGTTAATTCTATCGAAATTTTTTATTTTAGAGTACCCGCCGCTGCAACGAATTAAATCCTTTAACCCATTTAGAGTATTAGCATAGTTCTTACTTAAACACCTATTTTAGTTAGTGTTTAAGTTAGTAAAGAGATCATCATATATTGTCGTTCAATGTAACTTAGATTGTTATTCCACAAACAATCTTAGTAAATTCTTTGATTTATTTTAAATAAGAAATTAAATGTTGAAAAACATTTGTGTAATTCTTTCTTACTTGTTCTCTTATTAATTGTGTTTATACTTTGCTAAGAATGTTAGACTGTATATTAGCTAGCTCGTAGTTGTCATTTTTATCTTGATTAGTTTACTCGTCAATTAGTTGGTAATTATTTATTTACCCATAATAACTATTGTAATCCCCCTATATGTATCTCACTCGATCTATTTTATGGAATGGATCAGCAAGTTTACACCGTGTATCATTATTTTAATAATCAACATATTGTATCAGGCAATTAAGATCCACAAAACTTAAACTCTTCCGCAGCCGCCTCCTGACGCCGGCTACACGCTGGAGGTTTGGAGGGCTCCTTTTAATCCGTAACCAAAATAAAGCACAACTTCTTCTAAATCTGTGATCTTTATGTTTTTCTAAGAAAAAACACGTCTCGTTTATTTGGAAGGTTCTTTGGGGGTTGAAGTTTTAAAACCAACTTTCGTTTTTATCATCTTTTCTTTTGATGTTAATGCATGAGTTTATTGCTTGTCAATTACTTGATTGTTCGTACGACTTTGTTACCAGTCGGCTAAAGTTGATCGTTGGTACTAGTCCCTAATCGATCATTGGTACTGTTGTGTTACCAGTCGACTTAGCTGACCGTTGGTACCAGTCGACTAAAGTCGACAGTTGGTACGCTTTTGTTACGAGTCGACTAAAGTTATGTTTTTATTATGTTAATGTCTTTTTTTTTATTTTTTTCTAGTTACTACTCCAGTTCGAGATTTCGCGATTTCGCCGCTCGAACTGCGGGGGAGTGTTAGACCGTATATTAGCTAGCTACTAGTTGTCATTCTTATCTTGATTAGTTTAGTTGTCAATTAGTGGGTAATTATCTATTTACCTAAAATAACTATTGTAATCCCCCTATATGTATCTCACTCTATTGTATGGAATGGATCAACAAGTTTACACCGTTTATCATTATTTCAATAATAAACAAAGAATGGATGTTGGTTAACTTTGTTAATAATTGAAACCAACTCAAACGGAACAACAAGTGACATCAAAGCGGTTTGATTTCTAAAGTATGATGGAATCAATCATTGGATATCCCACTGCTAAACAAGTGTGGAATGGCTTCTTAACTTTCAAGGTCCCTCTGAGGTCAATGAAAAGAGGATCATGTACTTGAAACTTGCCTATAATACTTTCAAATCAAATGATGATGAAAGTCTCTCTTAGGCCTTTATCAGACATAAAGTTCTCATGAATGAACTTAAAAATGATAGTGTAATATCTCAAACCATGAAATAAATGCTAGTTTTCTAAACAATCTTTGAAAGAAGTGGCTAAACTTTAATTGAGTTCTCAAAAACTCCAACCATGTCAGAGATCTTGAGTTAGCCACTCTCTATGAAAAATGCAACTATGATAAAATCCTAATATCCAAAATTTATGCCTCTGAAAACAAGAAAGGTCTGACCACCTCACCTATATTAACCGCATTCTTTGTTAACTCTGTTGTTTAGTACTTTCAAGATGATCCTATTGATGAAGAGGATGTGGTTAGCAGTCAGGAGTACCTGAATGATCTTAATGAAGAGTTTTAGGAAAAATCTTTACTAGTTATTTTCAGGAGATTCTTCAAAAAGAACTCATCCAGATTCAGTGGTTCAATGGTGACTAAAAAACGCTTCAAATGTGGTAGACCTAATCACTACATGAAAGACTGCATATTGAACACATCCTTACCCTCATGGCCGCGTACCCATCTTCTACCAACTCTAAATTCTAGCACAAAATTATCACCTCAGCTCTAACCTTTTCAAATAATCATTTGGAACCTAAGGTTGAAAAAGGTTATAAACTTGAATACAAGAAGGTAAAAGCCAAACTTACCCACTTAACTGCTGGTAACTCTAACCCTTAACACTTATGCACATCCCACTCAAAAAAAATAAAAGACTTGTTATTGAGACTTATAATTGGGATGAAGAGGAAATCTCCTCTGATGATGAGGAAATGGTAACTGTCAAGATACTAATGGTCTTGGCAGATGATGAAAAGGTAATTATTGATAAAGTGCATGCGAGAAATGGTGAATAAGTTGACATCACAATCATAAAGGTACACACTCTCTTATCAATGGATGATAATGAAAATAGACAAACTTTTCTTGATTATATATGTGTAGACCTTAAATTTGTAGAAGAGCAAAGATTGAACATACTTTCAAAATATAGAAATCTTACCTTAGAGCTAAATACTTGTAGGGATGAGTTATTAGAACTTAAACAAGCTACTTTGGTTAGTGTTTAAGTTAGTGAGAAGATCACCATACATTGTCATTCCGTAAACAATCTTAGTATATTCTTTGATTCATTTATAATAAACATTTAAATGTTAAAAACACTTGTGTAGTTCTTTCTTGTTATCTTGCTGAACGTTTTTATACTTTGCTAAGAATGGAAGTTGGTTAGTTAACTTTACTAATATTTGTAACCAACTCAAAGGGAACAACACTATGTCTTTCTTTATGTATGGTGTTACACGTTTTACCCTTCTAATGTCGGCTACGACACTACTCACCGGGGAGTGTCACATAATTTGTTTCCTTCTAAGAAACGTGACTATGGACCATGAAAGTTTGATATCGAAGCAATACATGAAAACCAGGGCTAGCTAGCTTTTCGTGAGTTTTTCTAATGACTTTACTAAATAGTTAAGGGCTCGTAATTTGTATATTATCTATAGAAAATAGAACTTAACTTTTGAAGACACATTTCTTCAATCATGTATACACGTCTGGCACTTTTGACTATTAAGAAACATAATAATTAAAAATGGGAGATGATTTGTACATCATTATCTTTTGCCATCCACCACTAAATTATATCAGTGATGCACACAGTATAACACTGCTATGCATGATTTAGTGGTGGATGGATAAAAAAAATGTTGTACAAATCACCTCCTATTAAAAATAGTTTGGTGCATTGCTCATATGTCCTTTTCCATCACACATTCAATTTCTAACTATCTACCTCGTTTATATGATCGTTGCCTTCCTCATCGGCTTTCTTGAGCACCTTAATTTAATTCACATGCAGTCAGTCGTCTTTCACGTCTTCTACTTCAACCCTCTTTACTTGTTCCTAGTTACCAATATACCATTAACATTCTTGTGTTGGTAGTTATGCTCGTCGCCCGTTTAAGTTTTTGGTGCAGTGAATAATTCTTTTTAGTTAGCATGCATCTACTCCTTAATTGCTTGTTCTTTTGTCTCATGCCTGATAAAAACTATGTTCGATTACTCACATTGCCTTTGCAAGAAAATAGTTCCCTGAAATGGTGAACACTGTCTCCAACGAATTTCTGCGTGTGAACATTACCTTCCATATATTATCCTTCGGACGACACATATATATCAGTCAGTGTTGGCGTTTATCGATCAACGTTTTATAAGATATAGAGAGCGCAAGGTTTCATCGGCCTGAAGGGAAACATGCATGGGTTATTAGTACAAGATGATAAAAAAATAAACGAAACAATGATAATTACATTCGGAAACTTTATAAATAGTGGTGTATATCTAATAAAAAAAAGTTTACAGAAAGTTACTTTAAAAAGATATATGCAGTTTAATTAGTACATGGTCATAGCTTTACCTAATTGGTGACTTTACAAGCTGTTTCGATAAAGAATCCCATTCTGATGGCCACTAACCTTTGATAACCCCCAATAATTCCACGCCCACACTAATACAAATATAATACTCATCATAAGATTAAAGAATCCCACAAGTTTATTCGTAAAGCTAATAATATAACACAATTAGTTAATACCAACTTAAATATTGTCAGTTACAAACAAACAATACAACTTCAAAATTCAAAAGGTTCTTACCAAACTATAATATTTACAATAACCAATAATACTTTATTAGTTCCAAAATAATGATCATGCTAGCTATATTCTATATACTTTTATGTATTTTAAAATCATTGTTATTATTGTTTTGTATGTTTAAAATAATGAATCTCTAATCATTGCACTTTCTTATAATATACGCTTGATATGTCCAATTTTATTTATCAATTCTTTCTTTCAACTTTGAAAATCATTGAAACACGTTATTATGAGATGAGCATGTTAGCGAGCATCTATTTATAATGTCAAATACTCAAATTCTCAACCTATGCAACCATAAACATTAGTATATACTACAAACACACTTCATTTATTGTAATAGACTTTCCGGGCTATTATACATAACTAACACCAAAATTTTGTTCTTTAGATTTTGATTAACCACCTTCAAAGTAAGCATAATGTCAAAGGCCTTAATTAAACTAGTAATATTTTTGAATGGTGAATTTCATTAAAGTAAGCAAAAAGCTAGTAAAGAGTGATTACACGAGTTTTTTTTGTACGAGTAAATTTAGGATTATCAATCCAAGTCGGACATGATTATATTACTACTTAATCTATTCATCTAAAACGGGGTACTAATTTGCATTCTATTATGACTAGCTAGCTAGTGTTAACCTTCTAAAACCCATATAAATTAGAAATGATTCTGTCTAAAAACAATTGTTAAGCTAATTGATATATGAAACTCATAAGTCACAACTCAATGTATTGTACATTTTTTTTTTCTTTCCAAAATCAATATAAATATAGAAAGTATCCAAATTAGCTTACAATGATTAGTAATGAGGTAAGATACCTTCCTTAATTGAAGTATATATATACTACATATAATGTATGAATAACATTTTCTATAATAAATATTGTAAGACATTTATTAATGTACTTTTAAGCAATATAACTATACAAATGTTAATGCATCATTTATCTTCTATAACATTTTAATATCTCATTTAATATTTATTTTGAATTTGTATACTTTTTTATGCAAAAATACATAAATGAATCGATACAAACGAGCTATAAAGTTCGAAAAATATAATTTAATCATAAGAGTGTCATCGAGAACCAATCAATATACCTTTTGAAATTTTCAAAAAAAATCAACTGCAAAAACAAAATAAAAATGTTTTGTAGTAAAAACTGGGATGAATTAATTGAAGACAAATAATGCAAAAGTGCAAAATGCTAAGTCTACGATTTAATATATGTTATGTTACTCATATATGGTTGATTAAATATCTCTTTTCATAGTTAACTCCATATGATTTTTACAACATTTGAGTTTTATTTGTATTTATAATTAACCTTTTACTTACATCACACACTTATGTATAATAAACAAGATTTGAACAAAATCAAGAATTTTAACAACAAAACAAACTTTAAGACGTATATATTTGTAAAACTAATTTTTCTTACCATGATTCAAATCTAATTTTTAAAATGTTATGGTGTAAAATATAAAACAACATGTTATATTTAGTTATTAGCATGTGTTCAACCATGGTTAGGACATCAACCAAGTTTGAAAAGAGAACATTCATAGGCTGCCACCATGAAATTACTATCTTCCAAGAATCAATGGTAATGGGACATAGTGACGAACAAGTGCTCCTTCGTTTCTATGGCATTGTCAAGCACTTGGGATTTAGTTGAGTGATGGTCAATTCCTCGTCTATCAAGATTATATCTAGTTTGAAGCTTTTTGTTCGAGACACACCAAACAAGAATATTTGCCTTCAAAGGAAGCGACTTATTCCATCTAGTGTGTAGAGAGTTGGAGTTGATCTTTCGCATGCAATTAACCGTAAAGCTCTTTGAGGAGACCAGTGTGAACTCCCAAGTATCTTCGTTCGTACAATCTCAAAGGAAGATCTTTGATGTGGTGGTTAATACAACTATTTGGGCATTATGAAATCATCAAGCAAAGTCGTTTTCAACCTCAAGCGACCTCAGAAAGATCTTCATTTCAGCGATATTAAAATGATTTCATATTAAAATGATTTCGTTTATTTGGATCACGAGTAGAAGTAGTAACACCTCTTGCAATTGGTTAGATTGGTTTAGCAATCCTTGTAACTCTATGCCTTTGTCTTTCTAAATATCCTTGTCTAGCTTCTTGCTAGCACTATATAGTTCCGTTAGAAAAAAATTACTTGTTAGCAGGTGTATATTTTTATACCGTATACGTTATTTTTATTTAAATCTAAAATTGTCGTTATCCGTAAAGTAATTGTATCGGCAAAAATAAAACTAAAAATTTCTCACGAAGAATTTTAGTGCAAGTACCTGCCGCCGCAGCACGTAAGCACCCTGCTAATATTAAAATTATTGATGATGATCATTTGGTGTAAAGTGTAAATAATTTGACATGAAAATAACGTGAATTTTGAAATATGTTAGTCCTCAGTTTGTAATGATCAACCGGACGTTTACTTCGCATATTTTTATGGCTAGTGTATCTACATATAAAATTTTACTTCATACACATAAATTTTAGTTGTATGATTCTAGTGGTCCCACTAACATTATGTGTAAATTTATTTGTATGAAGTAAAAGTGTATGTGTAGATGTCAATACCATATTTCTATAGTTGAAGAAATAGATCCCCAATTCTATGTTTAATATTTGATGCATAAGCTGATTCAAACCGAATCACAAAATTGCCAATCCCCATTAATACAGAACTACTCCGTACCATTTTTACATGAAAACCGCACAAGTTCCTGCGAACAAACAATGAACTTCCCTTGCTTGACATAGACTTGGCGAGCGGAGCCTTACCCCAATACTCAAACCTGGCTTGACCTTTACCAAATCAGGTTAAGCAAAAACTATCATCTTTCGAGCTTGATAACGGTTCCAATCTTTGAAGAGCGAAATGGAGATTGGAGGTGCCTAAAATCAGAAGTGACATATTTGGTATAAATGTTAATTTACTATGAATTAGGATCAAATTAAATAACGATTTTATTAATTTCAATAGAGAGGTCAAACACCCCAATGGGATGAAAATGTCAATTTTGAATCAATGTCTACCATTTCAGCACTCTATGTATATTAAAAAATAAACCCCAATGTAAGCCACATAGAACCAAGATAGATAACAAAAAGCACAGCTGCAAATAAAATACTAAAATATCCCTCAAACTTGAAAGACAAGTTGTACCCAAAATGCTTGAACAATACATCTCTACATGTATATTAATATTTATATCTACAACATAAAACCTAGTAGAACATTATCTGAATTTAAGATAGTCTTTTTATCCCACAAATATATGTCTACTGTTTCATAACCAAACGTACATACAAAAACAATTTCTTTAAGATTGTACCTTTTTTTTTTTTTTTTTTTTTTTTTTTTTTTTTTTTTTTTTTTTACCAGGTTTCCAATTCGACATTACGAACCAACTTATCTCAAGGCGACTACCCTTTTAAAATTGTACCTATCAGAATAATAACTATAAAATAGTTTTCCTTGTGTGAAGCATAATATAATTACACGTTTGTTTTTCGTAATTATTCTATAAATTAAATTAACTATTAGTATTTTTTTATGATGTATATGATTCTCTTGTCTCTTTCTTTAGAAGTGGTTTTAGAGAATTAACAATTAAGCATGTTTGTTAAACCTTAGTAAGCATGCATTGTTTTAATTATATGACGCGAGGGAAGTTCTAGAGTAATAAACTATCGACGACTAATATCACAACTAGCATGAAAGGGTTAGATGGTAATGTATTTGAATTACATTATTGAAGCATTTTCTGTGAACATGTCAGCGTTGCTGGTTATGAATCCTTTTGTCAAAAAAATAATAATATTAATTTACAAAAAAGTATGACTTTCCGTTAAAATGATTGAGTTTAGTGAAAAGTAAATTCATTTTTTCAGCTATTAATATACTAACTAAGCAATAACTATAAACACAATACATTAAGACCGGATGCACTCTAGAAAATTCAATGTTTTTGTGAAAATTAACACTACGAAACAATATTTTATCAGGGTCTTGTAGCACCGTAAGATTGCCTAGTTTCGTCCTGCCGCCTGATTGCTTAGTTCCGTCCCGCCGCCTGATTTACGAATAGTTCAATTTCTTACCACTTGAGCAAATAGCAAATTTGCTTACAACTAGAGCAAATTGCAAGAAATGTTACCACTAGAGGAAATAGCTTGAACCAATCAAGCTTTTTTCATTTATGCATATATTTAAATTTTTAGGTTGTGAGAGTGACTGCATTTGTCCCTTAGCTTCTCTTTCTCTTTCTCTTACCCCATTCCTTCTCTTTTCCCTGTACTCATTGAAACCTTAATTATCAATCTAGGGTTCAACTTGCAGAGCCCTTAATTTGTTTTTCTATATATATAATTCCCACTAATAAAAAATCCCTTGTTACTTTTATATAATTTTCTTGCTTCCATATTTTATAATTTTCTTGTTTTCTGTTGCTTGTGTGTGTGTTTCTTTTCATTTTTATTGTATAACTATTATATCTATATACTAGTATTAATCCATTCATGGCTGGTCTAGATTTAGGCACTGCTTCTCGTTACATCCATCAACAACAGCAACAACAACAACAGCTTCATCTTTCTGATCTTCAACTTCATAACAACCAACCAGAAAACAACCATCATCTTTTCTCAAACAACCATCACCACCAAGAAGAAGATGACCATCAAGGCAGTGGTCATGACTTGGTGTCCCCTAACTCAGGTGGTGGTGGATCAGGAGACATCGTTGGACGTCGTCCTAGAGGACGTCCAGCTGGCTCGAAAAACAAGCCAAAGCCACCTGTTATTATTACTAGAGAAAGTGCTAATACTCTAAGAGCTCATATTTTGGAAATAGGTAACGGGTGTGATGTATTTGATTGTATTGCAACTTATGCTAGGAAAAGACAACGTGGGATCTGTATACTTTCGGGAAGTGGGATTGTTACGAATGTGAGCTTAAGGCAGCCGGCTGCTTCGGGTTCTGTGATGGCCCTTCACGGCCGGTTTGAGATCTTGTCCCTTTCGGGCTCGTTCCTGCCCCCACCTGCCCCTCCTGGGGCCACTAGTTTGACTATTTTTTTAGCAGGCGGGCAGGGGCAGGTGGTTGGTGGGAACGTAGTAGGGGAGTTGACCGCGGCTGGTCCGGTTATTGTTATCGCTTCTTCGTTTACTAATGTTGCTTATGAGAGATTGCCTCTAGAAGATGAGGAGCCCGAAGGTGGTGGACTTCAGATGCAACAACCGGCTTCTCATACGGATGGAGGCGGTGGTGATGGTGCTGGTGGAGGGATAAATGGTAACAATCCATTTCCGGACCCGTCTTCGGGGTTACCATTTTTTAACTTGCCACTCAGTATGCCTCCGAATGTCCAGTTGCCCGTGGACCACTACAAGAATCCTTCCGATTACCCACGGAGTAACAATAACAATCCATTTTAATATGGATTGGGTCACAGGTACCTCCTTGTTTGAATTGGGTTAGTTAGCTTGTTTTGGATTATAAACAATGTTGAGCAAAAACCACTTGCTTTAAATTACTACTACTTGTTGTCTTTGTGGTTTTTATCTTTTATTTCTTGGGGCTTTTGTAACTTATTGATCTGTTGTATGAAAATAGTCATCTTAATTTATGTACCCTTTTCATGAATCATGCATTCCTCCTCATATTATTCAAGATTTGGAATTTTCAGGAATGTGTCATTGATGACACTATGAGTTTATGTTTTCTCAGAAACAAGCATTAATGATGGAAATTTATAAGGTTTTGGGTACTGGGATGTTTTGTTTCTGTTGCATTGTTTTCAGTAACAATAGTAAATATAGCAACAGGAAGTGAAAGACATTTAACAACTAAACTATCAGGCAATTTTAGAGGTTTGGGGATTATAATTAACTACTAGTGTTTTAACTAATACTATAATGTAATTTCTTCCTCATACAATCAACAAGGTTTCCATTTATAATTGATTATACAAACAAAACAATTATTTATTTCTAAGAAACATCAACCTATGATTATGTTGCTTGGTTTGTTTTAAAGATATTAAGCAATTGAACTTCATATTCTATTGGGTGTGTCTTCACTAATACTACCCTAAATTAAAATATAATTAGTCGTACAAAATGTGGATGATGTATTTAAGTATATTAGTCCACACTTCGTTAGTATTGAGCTAACACAATTCGCAGAACTATGTACAGTCTTGAAATAAAGTTAAAGTTGCTCAAAAAAATAAATAAATAAGATAAAGATCCCGTTCATGTCTTCATGTAAGAGCAAGATAAACTACTAGGAGTTATGCTATGATGGCATTGTTATTTAAACTGCACACTCCCTCGTTTAAGTTTTTTAATTGACAATCTTTTCTGAAACCCATGCCATGTTGTCTATCATCTCTCGCTCTTACAGTCTTCCATAAACACAAACAAGTTAGCATTCGAAAGATACAAAGCCTATTGTGGGTTCCAAATGCTGCCCTAAAAATGTCAGTTTAATGATATATACGGAGTACTTACTAACAAATGCGGAGCTAGTAAGGTGACAAGTGGTGCTGAGCACCCCTAATCAACTCACTTCAGTCATTAGTTATTAGATTTTAAACCGATTTTCTACTAGTTTTTACATTCAGCCCCCTTTATTATATAGACATGTCTAAAAAATTCATAAATGAATAACTTAAACAATAAAAGACAACATTATAGATTAGTTTTTAAAACGATGTTTATAGCTATGACTTTTTGCGTTAAGCACGGCTGACCCCCTTAACTAAAAATCCTATCTCCGCCTTTGCTTACTAATATAAAATATGTTCACTTTCTGTGGGTGTTCATATTTTTAGTTCTGTTAGATGCTCAATTTAAATTTGTTTTATGACGAACTTTATGCAGTTTTTGGATTATAATAACCTTTCCCATGTGGGTAACATATGTGTTCAACTCATATATATATAACTAAACCCGATACTAGTCTTCACATGCTCATTTATGGACTATACTTGATGATGTTTAAGTACTTCTAAGAGTTTCAGTGGCAAGCTAAAGCTTAACTTCTCACAAACTCGGATAACGGGAGCTTATTATCAAACCGATGGGCGAGATTTAATATATTTTAGCTGGGAATTAAAGTTCTTGCTCTATACTTATACATAAGATGTTATCACTACCCTACTGCAAACATCCGGTCAATGAGGCTTTTGAAGAAATAGATCATGCATATGGGTTCAATCCAAACTCGTAGCTAAAAGGTCACTGGAGTCCAAGGGTCAGTCGGCACACAAAAGAGGTGCACGGGGTCAGGTTCCCTGCCGATTTAAACCTTTTGGAGTATATTTATACATAAGATGTTATTAGAGGCTTTGTTAATTTGCTACCATATCACAAGGAAAACAGGCATTGTTATGCTGAACTTTCTAATATTTAGTTCAGCAACATAGAATCACGAGGGAAGTTTATCAACATATATCTCAGCTCCTCCACATTCATTTCCAAATAATATTATGATTCAATGATTATAAACTTTTTCTTTATGTTCGTTTTTATGCTATTTTTTAGTCCACAGATCTTTACATATGATTTATCAGATCCAATTCCGTAAGTTTTTTCCTTCAGAAACTAGCTAATTGACATTTCCGATATGATTTAACAGAACTAATGTTCATTTCACTCTCTGGAATGGATAAGAAAATACAGCTAATACAATGCTAGTCCATGTCTTATATGATAAAATGAAGATAAGTTACTTATAGCTAATCTCTTTATTAACGGACACATCTACGGGTTCAAATCCAAAATGCTTATTCTCCACTTCGGTTATTATTTAAACGATATAAAAGATACTCTGATAACATATATATCATGATTCAAGCTTCAAATAAACAAGCTAGCTAGTTCCAATAGTTAGCGTACATCCGCATTCTTTTAGATTCCTTAAACATTAATATAAACAAGCATATGCTTGGGTTGTGGTTATCTTTAGCTTAAGGTTTGTGGTGAACCACAAGACTCTTGTTCTTTCAAATAAACTTAGATGTATTTGCGATAATTATAACTTGCTTTTAGGGTTAACAAGAATAACTTTGGATGAAGTACGTAATGTATAGCTTTGAGCCAAGAAAAGGAAAAATGTTCGATTATGTATTTTTATTTTTTAATTCCTCTTTACGTTGTTTTGTTATCTTATTTAATACAGTACTAATTACTAATTATATAAACTATTCAAAAGCCATAGCTCAATCTGGCAATGAAGTGGCATTTGCAAGAGACGTTAGAAGAACATGATTCCTTTTATTAAAGGAGTGGTTAGTGCAAAGCTACCAACTCATTTTGGATATAATTAAACTTATCAAATTCTTTTATCATTAACAAATCAGGGTTTGACTTCAGCTCATGACGATCATCCATTCAAATAGGAAGACTTGTAAAATGATAAGAACGAGAACTCACGCACTTTGGTAACGTATGATAGGTACATTTGCCTCCGGTAGCC
Source organism: Artemisia argyi (assembly GCA_030686995.1). Classification (NCBI taxonomy): domain Eukaryota; kingdom Viridiplantae; phylum Streptophyta; class Magnoliopsida; order Asterales; family Asteraceae; genus Artemisia; species Artemisia argyi. The sequence goes on from CM060697.1 coordinate 176,701,878, forward strand.
ATCACTATTCAAACTTTCAAACACGCAAACACAGACGCTTAGAAAATTTAATAGTTATACGTACGTCGGATGCCAAATGTTCCAAAAGCAACGGTTGTTAACTTTTAGGATCTTCTTCTCAGTCATGCTTATTTTAATGATCCGCTAATAATTGAACCTAAACAATAATTATAGTGACATCGTAGACATGGCATGAAAATGATTGATAGGCATCTTTACTTTTCTCTTGGCCTTTTCTGGTCTCAAGCGACAAATCGGAAAACATGGATGTTACAAAAATTAAAGTTTATCCAACATAAACATTGATCCTTCCTTGCTTTCTTTACGTTGACATTCATGTAGAAACTTTAGAAAGCGTTTTAGTTATATATAATGTGAAATAGTTGAGGGCCAAATACTATGTATAACAGATCATAATCAAGCATAGTTAGAAACAATACCATATTATTCAATTTATGTGGGCTAAAGTGTTTACGTCTTGTCGTCCTCATGTATGTGTTATATATTACACAAGGTATATAGTAAGTATATTACACTTAAACTCACCATGTATATATGATCATAAACGTATTCAGATTATATGTGACATAATATTCATACCATGAATTCAGTTCATTAAAGAGATGTTACATAAATATGAATACCCTTAATTAGTACAGCAACTGCCTATTTCTTTTGTAAACTTATATAGAAACTTTCTGGTATGAAAACGTATACTTAATTTGTAGAAAAGATTTTAAAAGTCTTTATATCAGTAAATTTGACCCAGCCAACTTTGCTTATTGATATAATATGATCCCATTCTTCATTCTTGATTATTTAGTCTCACTTATTTTACAGATAGTCACAACCTTAGATTATCATAAGTTTCACAAGTTTGCTCCATTGGACGACTGGACTTAAGTAATTGCTTTTGGGCATTATTTTTTTCCTTTCCACAACCACAAGCTAGTCCGTAATTTATAGTTTTGGTTATCTACAGATCGAACTGGTTTTGGCAAAGCATGGATGGCTTTTAGTGAGTACGGTTCATGTTAAGTCTCAGTGAATAATCGTTTTTTTGACAACGAAGGTAGTGAATCAATTGGTTGTGTGTTTTTATATTTAGTTTTGAGTGGCAACACTAATGGTGACTGAATGTGAGTCTTGGTACTAGCCAGATTGTTTGGCAAACTATTGTGGTTTGCAAATGATTTAGTTTATCATACTGTCATGCACTTGCCAAACATTAAGGTGCTTTCTTACTCTTGTAATTCTCCTAATGAATGAATAGGAAGTTAACATGTTGTGGTCATGTGGTGTGACTGGATTCATGATCAAGTCAATGCTTATATGAGCTTGTTGTAATATTTAATGATACTAGCATCTTGCTAGTCTTATTACTAAATATTGTTGTTAAGAAAAAGTTTTTCAGTGTTATTTTTATCGCGCTTAGGTGACAGGACCTTTTCAAAGATTATTTTTTGCTTAATAAAATAAGAACACGATTGGATAAAGTACTACTCTACAAGAAAAAGATTTTGTTCATTTATTTAAATGTGATGTTTATTGAATTGACTTCAAATTTAGTTAGTTAAAAATGAGTATGGCACAGTAATTGAAAAGCTATACATACATATTTAACATATATAACATGCTAGAAAAAATATAGTTTATTTGTCTAAAGAATTTTTCAAAAAAGCAAGACCATGTTGCTTTTAATTTTTAATGTGTGTATGTAGTAGTCATAGATTTAAAGGAAAGAATATTTAATGTTGGTAACATATATAGACATGTGAAAGGTATTGTTTTTAAGGATGTCTTTAACCTACAAATCATAGTATTAGGAGTTGTTATAGAAGTTTAATAAAAGAATTGCAAACTTCATAAATTTAGGTCGCCTTCTTTTTTAATAGTTAAACAAGATTCAAATATAAAGTACATGTAGATATTTAATAAAAGGTAAAAATAAATATATCTAACTTTTCATAATTTTCGGTTTTATATAGCGAATAAATTTTTTTGCAAGTTCAGGTAACCAATTTTCAAATTTCTTCATTTTAGTGTAGGTTTTTTACTTCCCTAACAACTGGTATCAGGTTACCTCGGTTTTTTCATTGTTTTTTTAATTCCCTACATGGCATCCACCTAGGATAATTACAACTTATTCGCTACATATAAATGAAATGTATGACAAGTTAGATACATTTATAAACAAAAAAGGTGACAAGTTAGCAGGGACGGAACCAGGGGGTTCACGTGGGTGCACGGGACCCCTATAGATTTTTTCGATATAGAATTAATTTAGAAAAAAAAAAGTTCAATTTTTCATAAATACATCTAAAATACACCTGGATTATCAAAATGTGTTTCTATATTACGATTACAAAAAAATTTGTGCACCCGATCATATTTGGTCCTGGTTCCGTCTCTGCAAGTTAGATACATATAAATAGAAGAATTAGCCAAAAAAAGATAATGACATAGATGGTTAACTTGTTTCATTTAGCAAAACCGGTTGTTGATGTAAAATAATACACTAAAGTGACGAAATTTAAAAGTTTAGTACCTTAACTTAGAAAAGTTTTTATCTACAACACAAAGCTAAAAAAAGATAAATTGGATACATTTATAAATGATTATCTCTTTAATAAAATATATATTAAGTGAAAAGTTCAATTATTGACTATTGTTTTTTTGCATACCATGCAGCCTTTATAAAAGAAAATAAATAGGGGATTAAATGATATTTTAATTAAAGCTAACTTCAACGTCTTTTTATTTTAAATTATATATCTCAAAAATCGTAAACTGGTAACCTACATAAATTACACTCTTGTGACGAGTATTTAATTATTTTTCAATAGAAAGACGCTCTCGTAGACTCTCGACAATTATTTTTTGTTTTTTGAGTACAATATTTTGCTTGATATGCCACATATGATGCTAGCTTCATAACCCGCCCGATAGGCGGGTACGCTTCATATAATTGTTTGTAGAATTTTTTTTACGCATAAAATAAATAATAAATAAGTCAAATATGTTGAAGGAAATAAATTAAAATTTATAAATATATTGCTCATGTATTATACATAAAAATAAGAGTTATAAGTATCATAACAAATTAATTGCATAAGGGTTATTCATATGCGAAACCTGTGGAATCACGGGGATTTCTAAAGAAAATTTTCTTTAAATATATACATGTGTGAATGAATCAACAAACAACAATGAATGTAAATAAGTTTCATTAGTATTGAAAGGAATAATAACTAATATGTCAATGATACGATGAATAATTTGGTTTGTAACTATTAAAATACTAAACTTCTGTGTTTTCTATCTTTGATAGCCTTGAAGAGAAAATGTATGCCCTGAGCGTTTATTAGTTGAATAGCCAATTCCCATTCTGTGAACACCTAATAAGTTTAAAAAACAAAAGTGTAAGTAAAAGGAAGTTGTCGATGATAGTATATGTAAACTTAAAAAATGGCAACCTATGTTGATCGTATAACAACACAAATATTTGTTAAAAGATTAAAAAACAAAAGCTGTGATTACTTAAAAATGACAACCATCACCAACTTACCTGGGTATAATGTCAATTATGTGTATCTTGTATGTCCATGTGCCATCTGTAAACACTAAACACTAAGCCATCAAAATTTGTATGATATTCAAGCTTGAAAACCCCAATTTCTTGCAAACGCCCCTTCAATTTGTATAGTACTAAGTCAAAATTTGAATGTTACACAACTGTCCAAGATCCAAGATACAAAGCATGGTCCAAACTCCGTCCACAATCATATATGAGGTCTTCTTGTAACTTTTAGTCTCTACTGTCAAATTATCTTTTTCAACCTGTTTTTTCAGCATAATTAGCATCTCACAACTATATTTGCCAAAAAAGATTAAGTGCGAAATGTTTTACAGAAAGAACACTCTATAGACGGGCTGTAGATTCTAAAATTATATTCATTCATCCATGGAAACAACAACGTTAAAACATGTAACAACTTCTTATTGCTAGTAATTGTAACAATAAAAGTGTATTAAATTATTTACTACAACTATAATAGCTTTATTGAAAAAATAAGATGTGCTATTGTTGTGTAGCTTTTGTAATCTACATTAATAGATTAAATATGTATGAAGTTCATGCAATAGGGTCAATGAGCGTTTGCCTTTCTCAATAGAAGCAGATCAGACACATCTTGACCCGTAGAAAAGCATCTATATTATGACTTAACCCATTTATACCCATCATTTAAAAGTTGATAGTAGCTACTCATTTGTGGCCGTTAAGAACTTTAAAATTTTGGGAATGGTATTCTGCCAACAAAAAAGAAAACTGAGATGCATAAGAAGAAAAACTCAAACCTGAGATGAGTTAAGCTCTAATTCATCCCAATCCTATGATGAACTACTTCTTTCTACTATCCCAATCTGAGCATAGATCGATGTCCCAAGCCCTTGATATCAATTAATCATGAAACTGCATAAGCGATGGCTGCAAATGAAACATAAATTAATAGATTGTGAATAAACGTATAAGAAATGGCTACTATATCAAATAGTCAAAACTACTCACTACTATATCAAATAATCAAGAGTATGACTAATCTTGTAACAATGTCGATGACGCTCATCCACAAAGTCGGGATTGTGTTACCTACTAAATTACAATGATAAGGAACTCATATTTGATAATTTGAATAGTGGCTAGATAATTGGAAAAGAGGTGTAAATAATTGATCGGAACAAATCGGACACTTCATTATCAGTAAGAACAGTATAAACAATTGCAGCCTCATTGTCAAATTCCTCCTCATCTTTAGACGAAAATATAGTCATCTGATTTTGCACCTCTATTTCTCCACCATTATCCACTACCTCAGCCTCGGCCTCAAACACATCTTCAAATAGTCATCTGATACAATCCATGATCGAACAGATGAAGCAGCTTCTTTGGAGGATAATTGTCTCCGTTTGAAGGTTACTTCTTCTTCATCTTCTTAGCTCATATCAAATATCGCCATTGGAATCCCACCTGCAGACAGTTGTTATATTTTTATATATCTCTCCTCCCACCCTTTTCTATGTCAGATGAGGGTGTTTGGGACAAAAAAAACTGATAAAGAATCAACAGACACTGGTGAAGAGCCATTATGCAACTCTGCCCACCATCAACTCTAGGACAGTCAAAACATCTGATGTCGCTCAGAATAAAAAGTGCATGCATTAAACCTCGCAACAAAAAACACCTTATATGTATATATCACCAAAATGGATGCATCATCACTACAATATTATTATAGAAAAAAGAGCATAATCCAATTTGTTTTTATTATTATTATTATTTTTATTGTTCTACTTAGGTACCAAGTAATAAGGAGAGTTTGGGTTATGTACTTTTTTATAACTACAACTAATAAAGGGATGTTTGTGATCAATTCTTATTTATACTTTTCAAACCCATTTGAAAAAATCATGCTGTTGACGTTAACCCGTTTACCCAACCCATCATTTTTACCACATATAAGAAACATAGAAAAGGGGTGTGCGACCATCCCTGATGGGAATAAAAGCTGAAAAAACAGGAAATCCATCACGGATTCATGATAAAGTATAAATATTGATTTCCCATAAATAAATAAATAAATAAAATACTACTTAGGCATGTCTACCTTAATAGGTGTACCATGATTGTGATACTTAAGTTTGTAATAAATCATAATATTAATATAACCACAAAAAAGTGTTCCATGATTGTGACACTTTAATTTGTAACAAATCATTTTACATATTAGTATTTTGGATATGATTCACGGCATCTAATAACTAAACATTTGGATCAGCTGCAAGAGTCAAAGCATAAAACACGTCTAACTTAGGATCTTCTGTTCGTAATGAATGAAGAATTACCTTTTGCAACCATAGTTGCAAGAGTCAAAAATAGATCGCTTGGATTGTGGATGTTGATGGCTGATTGCGCAACAAAAACCACAAGATCATGATCATCTCCATCTGATTCCACTAATTAAGAGCAATGGCTTGCTAATAGCTTGTAGTTGATGCAAGGGCAGGGCTTATTTTTTATTCATCCAAGCATTTACAATTTCTACGCTTCTTATAAGCACAAACTAACCTTCTCTGAAAGAGCATCATTTAGCTTCAAACTACCGAATTGTTACCTGCTCGATTCAAGATAATTAAGAAAGGCCGCAGATTGGTAGACATATACATGCAAAAGATAGTTGTATTACCTGATAAGATGTGGTGATTATAATATCGGCACCAACTTCAAGATAATTAAGGCATACCTACAATGCAAACCAAAAGAGAACACTAATTTAACCATGTAATGCTACAAAACAATTTCAACATAATCAATCCTTAATTCTTATCATTTCAACACATTTGATAGAATCTTCTAAAGCTACACCCAAGTTTTTTGCTTGAAGTTGACTGAACTCGTAAGTGCTATAACCAAAGGTATACAATGGGCAAACTGATTTTCTAGTCTTACTTATCAAGAGGTCAAACATCCATTTGAGATTTTCTTATTATGGGTTTGTTTGGATAATCCCCTACAGGATCCAAATACCAAAACTAAATGATATTGATTTACCTTGGTTGTTTGCCATTGTCCTATATATCATTAGCGTTGTTTGAGGATGGGCAAGTTGCAAGTTGCAACATTATGTATGACATAATCAAGGTGACCTGCAACTACTATCATTAATAAATGTCCAAGCCACCTGCATAAAACACACATACGAAACGCATTCAGACATTAGCACAAACACATGGTGTGCAACCTTAAAACATAGATGAAAAAACTCATTGAGACATTATCAAACACACATATTGAGTTTTTACCTTTGGGTTAACGTAAATCGATCATTTTCTTTAATTCATAACCAAATTGATGGTCAAAAAAAAATCACTATTGACTTAAACTATGATCAATTCCAACATAAACCTAGAATAGAATCAAATGAAAATGTTAATTCGTTTACGAAAAAATATAAACAATAATATTATTTGTTCGAATTCGAAAATACATACCTGGTTGATCGATATTTTAAGAGAATTATGAAGATCGTATGTTAAGCATCTGTAACAAATCAATAGTTGTTTGTCAATTATCAATTCCACCTATGAATCATCAAACATGGTATGGGACGAAAATTAACTATAGATGAGTAAAAAAGATAAAAATCACATACCATTTAGTAGTTTGAGTGAATCGTTCATTAGAATGGATGATTCATAAATCAAACACCGATCATATTTTGTTAGAATTATTTGGCGTGATTTCGGTTTTTGAGAATCAATTTGAATAGGTGATAAGTTTGAATGAGTTTTGATTGCATTTTGTTAGCTGTAAATTGAAATTAATTAATTGTGCCTATAAAACTGCTATAAGTAGTTCCATATTTTTAGCTAATTCAAATTTCTGTCAAACATATTTTTCTCTACTATCAAATTAAATGCTCCTATTTTAAGCATGTGTCTTTTGTTTTCAAAACTTTCAACACAAACACTCAAGTGCTCTAGTGGTTGAGTGTTTGTTGGTTGTTCAAAAGGTCATGGGTTCGACTCCCATTAGCTGCAACTTTTTTAATAATGATAAATTCATGCATGAAAAATGTGTGCCATGTAGGCAATGACATGGCAGTAAGTTGAATATTTGGCAATGAGGTGGCAAATGTTAGAGGTTTATGATGTGTCATCCTTAGCCTATTATATAGTGTATGATACATAACACCAATTTGTATTACCTGATTTGTGAACACACGAAAAACTAGTGGTTTGGTTTATTTTCGGTTCCTGTGAGATTTGAGAACACCCGAAGAATAACTAAATGCTTATCGTAATCGTATAATTTGTTTCTTTTAACGATTAACGGCATAGATCTTTTTTGTAAAGTGGAAATATAACCATAACATAGTTGCATTTTTTCAGAAACTTATTTAAGTAAAAACCAAAACTGATCTCGTCGAGATCTTTTTTGTCGTAAAATCGAGCGCTGTTAAAAAATCCTTTTTCGAATTTAGTGTATGGTTAATTTTGACATCATCCAAGTTATATCGAGTGTTAATATGGTTTTGTTACACGTCAAACATAAATTGGTTGCAACAGTTGAGGCATTCGATCATTTTGCCTAGGGCCGGCCACGAGCCTACGTCTTAGAGAGTCTTCAATTCAGCCCCTTCTGGTGGCCCATATCTAATAAGCAATGACGCTTTTATCTTCTTCAAATCCTCATTGTCAGTACCATTTATGCCATCGTTTGCTATTTTGTTTATTTTCTCAACTAATCAAGTAATTGTAAGTTACAACCGAAAAAAATATCATTGAACCCGCATATCGAATGATTTACATTCTAATCCAACTTCAAACAAAGAATTGTACGTTACTACCGAAAAAAATGGGCCCCCCTTAACACAAATTTTTGGCTTCGTCCCCGATTAACGGTTTTTGAGATATATTATTTTAGAAAAATAGGTACTAATGGATTTTAGTAGGTGTGCACGGTTCGGTTTGGGTCGGTTTTTGACTAAAACCGAAACCGAACCGTCATATTCGGTTTTTATAGAACCCGAAACCAAAACCGTTCGGTTTTTGGCGGTTCAGTTTTTTCGGTATATTATTATTGAATGGTATATTTTCCTGTGTCTCATACAAACTGAGTACGTGATACATATAGATATCACTTGAGTTATTTTGGGTAAATACCCACTAATTACGCTAATTACATAATCATGACTAAGAGATGACAACTAATACAATTCTACAATCTTATCTACATATCAACTAATACTCCCCCGCAGTTGGAGCGGGAGGAAGCCGGACGCTCAAACTGGATCGAAATTCTTCAAATAAGGCTGAAGGAAGACCCTTTGTGAAGATATCTGCGTACTGATAACGGGATGGTACATGGAGGACTCGTACCTGACCAGCAGTAACCATGTCACGAACAAAATGAATGTCTATCTCAATGTGTTTGGTCCGTTGATGTTGAACCGGATTAGCAGACAGGTAGATGGCACTAACATTGTCACAGTAGACAAGGGTTGCAGCGGACAAAGGAGAGTGTAGCTCTCGGAGAAGATTGCGAAGCCATGCAGTCTCAGCGACGACATTGGCAACGCCCCGGTATTCAGCCTCCGCACTAGAACGGGAGATAGTCTGCTGGCGTTTAGCGGACCAAGACAGGAGATTATCTCCCAAAAACACACAATAGCCTGAAGTTGACCGTCTTGTAGAGGGGCAGTGATGAGTGTCTAAATACTCATCATTTTATACCAATCTGAGCTGCCAAAACATCCAAAAACACACAAATATGCATCAAAATACTTAAAATATCTTAGAAGTGTGTTTTATATGTTTCAAACACAAAATATGCAAAAACAGATGAAAAACGTACAAAGTTTGCATCATAAATTGGCAAAACTAGTCCTTGGTTATTCTAAAAACTTGAAAAAGTCATTAAAGGTCCTTTTTAATCATAAAGTTACATATTTAGTCCTTTGGTGCAAAGTTTCATAAAATTACAAGTTTAGTCCCTGTACTTTGGAAATTGACAGAAATGGTCCCTGGGATGTAAAAACTTTGAGAAAATCAATTTTAGTCCTTGTACTAATAATCTTTTGCAGGAATGGTCCTTGGTGATAAGTTTGGTGAATTTACATGATTGGTCCCTGAAGTTTCACAGTTTGGCAAAACAGGTCCCTCAAAGTTTCAAACTTAACAGTTTTAGTCCCCGGGTAATAAATAATGGGAAATTATCAAAAGTAGCCTTGTACTATTCATGAATGATCAATATGGCCCTTTTAATAAATATGGGAAAGTCACATTCAGTCCCTATAATTTTCCCTAATTACAACTTTGGTCCTTGTGATTTAATACCTAATAAACCAAACGGATCCTTATTTACATTAACCCAAAATAAAAACCAAACCAATCCATAACACAAACATTACCCAAGCCCACCCCCACTTTTCTGGCCCAACACCAAAAAGCCCACACCCTGGTATCTAATACCAGGGTCAAACAGTCAAACCTCACACAAAACCGCCCCACTATTCATCTCCTTCCACCTCACCCCCACATGCCCTGCTATCTCCACCTCAGCCCATCACCACTTGACCTCTGCCTTTCCACCTCACACCTCCACCTCCACAACACTCCAACAACCATTTAAAGCCCTAAAAACCGCTCCAAGTAATCCACAGTACCCCCCACGACTTTTGGCGCGAAAAGGCGTTTTAAACGGCCTGGATTGATCAGACATAATCAAGGGCTAAGGATTGGTGGGAAATGCCCCAGTGGGTCCCACAAGCTCAGAAAATAGCTACAAAAGGGAAGAGAGGCAGAAGAGAAGATGTATTAGTTTAGTCTTAGTGTAGCTTAATCGTAGGTATTGTAATTCACTAATTTAGTTGTAATTTCAATTAAAACAACTTGTTCTCAGTTAAATTCATGTATTGCAATCCTTAATTAAAGTAAATTTCAAGTTTCAGTTGCTATGCAGTTTCTTTATATTTCAAAAATCTCAAATAATCTTTGTGTTATTTCTAGTTGTTATTCTGGTTATATTAAGTTAACTTAAGCCTTGACAAAGCTTAATTAAGCTTTTATACACCTCAGTTGTTTGCTCAGTTCATAAAAGAAAAATACTTAAAAAAAATAGAATTAAATAGTTGAAAAATAAAAAATCTAGTCACAAGCAGGTGGAAGCAAGGAGCAGGGAGTATTTTGGAATTTTATGGTTTAGAATCCTATGGGGGATACTAGGTTATGAGATTGGTTCAATGGTTCTTTGTTTCTCAGTCACATACCATTTGTAAGTGATATTTCAATTTTATGCTTTTTAGTTTGATAATGCTTGTACTGTTTGATTAAGTGTTCTTAAGTGTTTATTGGATAACTGTTATTGATAATATAGTTTAAAACTAGTTGCTTGTTCATTGGAAATCGTTTTTACTTAAATCCAAAATCTCACTGTGTAAATCACAAGTTTGACAAACCTGTGTATTTTACTTGTGGCATGGTTGATTTGTGTTCATTTGATCTTAGTTAGTCATATTATAGTATTTAAAATCAGTTTCATGGATTAAAACCATCATTTGCTTTGAAAATCATCAATACCTAAATTTAAAGGTGTGTTTGGATAATCTGTGTTCATTGTGTTCAAGGGTGAATTGGTTGTAACTTCTGGTTCAAATAGTTTACCTAGATTCCAAATATCATAATTCAACTCAGTAGTTAAGTAGTTAAACACTGAAAAGTCAAAATCCATCTCCTAACTCCTTGACAGTTAACTGTCAAGGATTTGTGATCCACAAACCCTCACATTAGCTCATATCAATAAGCTTTAGCTTATTTTAGGTCTAACATAGCTTATTATTACTTAAGTAATCAGTTAGAAGTGTTAGAAGTTCATAAAAGTCAAACTAGCAATTTTTCATCAAAAGTCAATTTTACACTTCTCAGATTTTTACAAATCTTCAAGGATTTGTTTAGAATTTAGGATTAGGACCTAGGCTTTGAAACTTGTTTCTAATTACACTCTACCAGCTCATCTTTTGATTCCCATCTAGCTTATATTTTTAGGATTTTTAGTGTGGGCCCCACTCAACTCCAAACACAACTGCAGGGCAAGGTCTTGCCCTGCTGCAGCAGACCATAGCCACACCACCCACTTTGTGGTGGTTTTGTGACCAACTCAGTGGGCCCCACACCCTCTAAATAGTTTCTACCAACCCCCCTCCTACCAGGGAGCAAGGATTGACCTTTTGTTTGACCTGAATCTCAGTGGACCCCACCTAGTTATACCCTTGAACTCTGTCCCCATTCTGTGTTGAATTTAGGTTTTGGATTAGCTTATTGTGGCTTACCAGCTTATCTACTGAGCTTATTGATGAGTGTGTAAATACTCATCATTTTTGTCTTATATGAACTGCCAAAACATACAAAAACACCCAAATATGTATCAAAATACTTAAAAATATCTTAGAGGTGTGTTTTATATGTTTCAAACACAAAATATGCAAAAACAAATGAAAAACGTACAAAGTTTGCATAATTGGCAGTTTCAGTCCCTCAAGTTTCATAAATTTGCAAAACTAGTCCCTGGTAACTCAAAACTTGTTCAAATATCATAAAGGTCCTTGGGGATTCACAAGTTGTCATAAATAGTCCTTTAAAGTTTAAAATTGTGAAATTACAACTTTGGTCCCCCAAGTTTCAAAAATGTCAAAGTTAGTCCTCAGGTTTTAAAAATGGAAAAATATTAAAAACAAACCTTGTACTATTCATTAATGACATAATTGGTCCTTGTGGTATTTATTGAGAATTTACAGGTTCAACCCTTCACAAATTCAGAAAATTACAAGAATGGTCCCTGGAGTTTGGTGAATTTACAGAAAAGGTCCCCGGGTATTTAAAAAATTGAAAAACATTAAAAATACCCTTGTACTATGCATCCTTGTCAAGATTGGTCCCTATGAGAACTTTGGTGAACTTACAAAACCAGTCCCTCAAGTTTGCACTTATTACAAATTTGGTTCTTTTGATTTTTAAATCCAAAAACTAAATCCGGATCCTAAATAAACAAAACACCAAATCCAGTCCACCCACTATACCAGGCCCAAACACAAAACAAGCCCATCTCCTTTTTAATAAAACCTGGGATTGACCCGCGTTGACCACGCCCATCATCCCCTACCTGCTATTTCCCTGCTACTTGCAACTCCACCTCACCCTCAACCACTTGCTTCACCACCTCCACAACCTCTCATTTCCACCAATCCTAAACCAAAACCCACCCCATGGGTTTACCCCAGGGGATGCCATGTGGCACTCCTACATCCACCCTCACAACCTACACCCTGCCACCACCCCTCTACCCTGCAAATACCCTGCAACACTCAAACTCCACCTTCTTTATCCCTTCCATTACACATTCCAAGGCACCCCCCCCCCTAGGGTCTGCTTCCTCAGTCCCAATTGCTTAAAAAAGCTATTTCCCGCCAAAAATTGCAATAAGAGCAATAGTGATCCAATGGCTGATATGGGTGGTGGGATTTGACCCTGTGGGACCCACATACCTTTTTGGATGCTATAAAGATGAAGAGGAGCAGGGAAGAAGAATAATTAGTGTAGCTTTTAGTGTAATTTAGTCGTAGTAGTGTAATTTTCAATTTTCCTTGTAATTTCCATTCCAGTTAGTATAATTCAGCTTATTTTATGTATTGTAAACTTTCTTTGATCCTTAATTAAAGTCTTGTTAAGTTAATTTTAGTTTTTGCATTTTTGAGCAAATTTGACAAATTTGTTTAAAGTGTATTAAACATTGTTCAAACCTGATCTTTCCAGTTATTTAAGTCCAAATATAAGTTTTATTAAGTTTCTGAGTTGTGTCAATTAACTTTAATCATACTTACAATAATTAGCAAAAATTCCAAGAAAATAAAGAATCTGAAGGGAAGAAGAAAGAAGCAGGATGCAAAGGATGATTTGGACTTGTTTGGTTTAGTTGCCTTGTGGGAGGCATTAGGTCATGGGTTGATCCAGTGGTGATTTGTTTCTCACTCAAACACTATTTGTAAGAAATTTCTAAACTTTTGTCATTTCACTGTTCATGGCTTATAACTGCTTATCTATGTTTTTCTTATGCTTATTCAGTGTTTCTTAGCCTAGTTGTAGCTTAACAAGTGGTATTTGTTCTTTGAAATCTTTTGACATTCTGGTTTTTGTTCTAACTGTCTCAAATAGCACAATTTGTACCCCTAGGTTTTTATTGTTATCAGTAGGTTTCATTAGCTTAAATAGCTTAATTAGTGATTAGATGAACTGTTCTAATACTAAAATCAATAGAATTAGTGTTAAAATCAAAGGTTGCTTTGTAATATGAAAACAGTCAAACAATAGAGGAGTGTTTGGCACAGTGGTTTTCACCACTGTGCATTAGTCCCTAAGTGTTGAATTTGGTTGGTATATGTTTCATTAGGTTCACTCAAGTCTCAGAAGCCATAAAATCCAATACCATTTTGTCAGAAAGTCAAAACTCTCCTTGATTCACTCTCACTTGTTAACTGTTAGGTCTTAGGTTTTGTATTTCCACCATTTCCATTCATAAGTAGGTATTCTAGCCTAATATAGTTCATTCATAGCTTAGTGTTGTTTAATTAATCATTTAGGTCAGGTAGAATCTCATTTAAGTCAAACTAGAGTTTATTTCAAAAAGTCAAACTGTCACATGATCAGATTTTTACCAAACTTGGGAGAATTGTTTGGAATTTAGGATTGGGTTTCAAGCCATGAGCTTTTGAGTATTTGTAGCTTACCATCTCAGCGTTTCAATCCTATAATCACTAAATTTTTAGGATTTATCTTGTGGGCCCCACAATCCTCCAAAGAGGACTGCAGGGCAAGTACCTGCTCTGTATCAGCAGAACTCAGGCCAAACACCACCATTGGTGGTGGTTTTGTGGCCACCCCATTGGGTCCCACACCTAGGATTTAGGTTCAATCAACCCCCCTCCTAGTAGGCTATTAGGTTTGACCATAAGTTTGACCTGAAACTCAGTGGACCCCACCTAGTCTAGCTCATCAAGTTTGTCCCCAAACCTGGTTCAGTTTCATATTGAAATTGCTTATTTGCTCTCTTAAACAGCTTATTTGTTCTTATTGTTAGTTGTTTCTGGCTTATTTGTGTTTGTTAAACTTGTTTGAACCCTTTTTAATCATTGTGGACCCCACCCAAGGCCATTTGACCCAGATTGACCAAACAGTCAACCAAAGTCAACTGTCTAAGACAAGGGGGTGTTATAGCTTATTTATAAGCTATCTTAAAAAGTGTTTTTACAAAAGTTTGTCTTTTTAAGGTGTTTAGTAGTTCTGAAAAAGAAAAATAAAAAAAAAATTAGTTTTAAAATAAGTGATAGTTTCTATTTAATTCAAGTTAAGTTTAATTTTCATTTTTATATTTTAATTAAGTAACTAGTGTTTTTATATTTTTATTAAATACCTCATATATTAAAGTAGTTATAATAAATTTTTCAGATTTTTATTTTGTCATTTAGTGCTAATTAGATTTAATTTTAATTTTCTTTATTATTAATTAATATCAAGTATTAAATAGCTAAATTAGTTTTTATAAGGATAAATCTAGTTTTTATAATTTTCCTAGTTCTAATATAGTCTAATAAGTTTTTAGAAAATAAATTTTGATATTCTACTGTTCATTTTCTAGTTTTCTTATTTTATTTGTTTAAAATAGACTTAAGTTAATTAAAAGGTAAATAATTAGTTGTTTAATCTTAAAATATAATTTTTAGAGTTTTTATAATTTTTTAGGATTCCAGTGATGGTTAAATAATTTTATAAATTTTATCTTAATTTTCTAAGTTAATTTAGTATTAATATAAATTAAAAGTAGTTTAAATAGTTTAATTAAGCTAAATAGTTTTTAATTAATTACAAAACCACAAAAAGACAAAAATATTATTTTTAATTTTTTATATTTTCTTTAAGTTCTAATTTAGGTTTAGAAAATATTTTTGTTAATTTTTAGTATAATTTAAATCATTTGTCATTTTTAGTTTAATTAAATTAGATTTTAATTTACAATTTAAATAGTTTAATTAATTAAATAATAGTTTAATATTATTTTAATCACTTTTATCATTTCTTTTTCATTTTTAATTTTAAGTTTTGAAAAGTGTCAAAAACACCCCCTGTAGTTTCATAATTACCAAAAACCCACTTTTCCAGTCCGATACGTGATCTTAATTGTCAATTTGTGCATATTTCTGCTATCTGATTATTGTGAATATTATATCTGTTTGTCAACACCAAAATAACAGTAGCAATATCATTCCTACATCATCTGGCTACTGTCCTCAGTGCCACTTTCTCATAAACGATTCCAAAAGCACCATTTCAATCTCGTCGGGACTTTAACGACCCGGGAATACACTATACTATCACCGGAGTATTGATTCTAGGCTGTCTTTGACTTGTTGACCTTGGTCAATAATAATCAGACGGTTCGGGCTCAATCAAAATTTGGCGCCGCTGCCGGGGAGGTTGTTGCGTGTTTTAAAATCGTTTTAAGTTTAGTGGTTTTCAAAACCCTCCTTGTAAAAACATAATCATATCAAAAACGTTCATTAACACTTCTCCTGAAGTGTTGAAAAACACCAAAAAAATTAAAAACAATCAAAAACAAACTGTGAAGTTAAATTACTTCGTGTTCTTTAAGATTACAACCTGAAACAGTTGGTTTAAGGTAAGTTCTGACATTAAATTGCGAACTGAAGAGGAAACCTATTTACTTCCTCCCGCCAGCCTGCGAGTAATCTTAAAGGGACGATTTCGGTTAACGAATCAGTTCCAAAAATATTTCCCAAGTTTTCTGCACACACACCCATAAGCCTAAATCAGTTTTTCAAAAATCAATTAATAAACCCATAATAAGTTCCCAAACTTAAGATTAAAACTTGCCTTTGTATCCCTGTGAGTAGTATACCTTTTTCAAAGAAGCTGCTCACTTGTGATTATTGGTTTAAGTTCACTGTGGTTTTGCCTCAAATTTGTTTTGAAAAATTGTTTTTGGTGCATGTGCACTAAACATGTCTCTCAAAAATACCAAAAATATTCACCTTTACCCTCTCACCTTTTTGATTCTCCATTTCTTACCCTCTAAAACCTTTTGATTCTTTCTATGTCTCATCCACACTTTCTGGTTTGCCAGTGGTGTGGTAGTTCTTATAATGGTGGCAATTGCCCCAGTTGTGGCATGATAGAGTCAGGAAACGGGTCTGTCTATAACCCAGATCCATATTCCTATCATGACACCACTGATTCATTCCACCAGCTACCACACCCTCAGTCTCAGCAGTTTTACTGTTGTGAGTACTGTGGTGGTTTACATTACAGTTCTGATTGTCAATCAGGAAACACGCTTGTCTATGAGCAGTTTCCTGATAACAATTATGACTCTAGCACATACAACCCACAGCCACATCAGTTCAACTGTTGTGAGTACTGTGGAGGTTCACACTTCAGCACTGATTGTCAAACGAGGAATCCATTTCCTTGTAACAATTATGACTCTTCGTACCAAGACCAACCTCCACAGTATCAAACTATCCAAGCAACTCCTCCAATCCAGCAAGACTTTTTAGAAGTTCTTGAGAAATGTAAAGAACTTAAGGAGGAGTTAGCTAATATTTCACTTCGCCATACTCCAAGCTCTTGTGCATATTGTGGGGGTCCTCACGATGATTTTAAATGTCAACCTTACGGTTTTGACACATCCACATCCCCACAATTTCCTTTCATTCCAAATTCTCGTGGGAAAACTATGGCAGAATTACTTGCTGAAGAACGAGAATCTGGAAAAAGCATGGAAGAGTTATTGGCTGAGCAACGAGCAGCTAAATTTCGTGCTAACATTCGAAATACTGCTCTATTTGATGACTATGATGACAGTGATGATGAAGATAACGTTGTTATTATTCAAAAAGATTCATCAAGTTCATCAGTTGATATCCCAGCAGTTGAGATTTCATCTCAAACAACTGCTGTCACACCCGAGGTTTCCACTCACTCTCCGAACATGGGGGATGAGCATCTTGACACTGTTCCTTCAAAGGAATCGGACGAATTCATAAAATCTAGTGTTGAGATCCTTATCCCAATCCCAAGAGAGTCACAGGAAACTTCTGATCATATGTGTGATATTCTTTCCACCCCTAATAATCCAAATGATCAAATTGAGACTGTCTCTGATTCCAGTGATGATTGTTTATCTTATGGAGACATTGAATTTGTTGATGCATCACTTCTCCACTCTAATGTTGACTTTCTTCTTGAAGAGTTCGCTGATGAACTCTCTCATATGGATCCCATCCCACCAAGGGATGAAAATGAAGTCTTTGACTTTAATGCTGATTTGAGAGAGTTAGAATTCTTACTTACTCATGATCCTTCGATTGATCCTACTCAGATCAATCCACTTCCTCCGGAAAGTGAAAATGATCTGGACGAATTCGAGGCTTTTCTTACTGAAGATAGTTCAATTTCATATGAAGTTGATGATAATTATCTTGATCCTGAGGGGGACATTCTTTTTCTAGAAAGTTTGTTAAACGAAGATCCATTTCCCCCCCTCCCACCCAAACAACTTCATAATGAGGAAATCAAATCAGTTGAGGAAACTGATAAATTTCCTGAGATCAAGCTCAAGGACTTGCCTCCTCCACTTGAATATACATTTCTTGAGGAGGAAGTTCTTATCTTAATTGCTATTCAGATCTCTCTTCTTTCCTTCACCTACCAGGTGATTTCTTCTCTTCTTCACTCCTTCGGGAATGAGGATACCATCTTTGATCCCGGCATTTTCATTTACCATTATCTTGAGCCGGGACTATGTCTCATCGGTGTGGAACTTTCACGTGCTTCAAATGTTTATCCAAACATCTTGAATGAAAGTTCTTCCACATCGAGCTTCCCCAAGGACTAATAAATTCGGGGTCGAGTCACGCTAGCGACTCGGTAAACAAAAACAGAGCATCTTATAGGGTTTTCACCCTAAGTGTGGGGGAGTCCCCCATGCTATGATTACAGAAGTGAAAAACAAAAATGATGTTTTCCACGCTTAGCTTGTAATATTGCCCTTTACGTTCAAAGAGTCGGCATAATAGCCGGGACTTTGAATATTGAGGACAATGTTCATGATTAGTGTGGGGGGGTATTCGCTATTTTAGCGAATTTTATCATATTTTACTATCTTATACCCCCGTTTTTGACCAAAAATTTTCAAAAATTTTTCACTTGAGCTCAAAATTTTTTTTGTGGTAATCAATCCGCCTTGTCTAAACGACAAAAGGGATTGGCTAGTCCAGGAGCAAACGGCTCTTGGTAAAGACATCTCAAATCCGTTGACGGCTTGCAATTTGCCCAAAATTGCATGGTTCCTCAGCTCCCCCGCATCCTCATAAGCAAATGAGCTGGCTAGCCCGCAAGATTATGGCTTGTGGTAAAGGCCGTGGAAAATCCATAATTGGTAATCAGCTCACCAAGATGTTGACTATTCCATCAAGAGTTGGCTAGTCCAGAAGCAAACGGCTTTTGGTAAAGACTAATCAAATCCGTTGACAGCTGGTGGTTTGCTCAAAATCACACGGTTATCAGGTGTGCCACAGTTCTTACACCTGGCTACTCCAGAAGTGATGGCTTTTGGTAAAGAGTTTAAAATCCATTTATTTTTCTCAAAAGATTGCTAGGGACTAGCAATAGTTTAGTGTGGGGGATTGATGAGTGTGTAAATACTCATCATTTTTGTCTTATATGAACTGCCAAAACATACAAAAACACCCAAATATGTATCAAAATACTTAAAAATATCTTAGAGGTGTGTTTTATATGTTTCAAACACAAAATATGCAAAAACAAATGAAAAACGTACAAAGTTTGCATAATTGGCAGTTTCAGTCCCTCAAGTTTCATAAATTTGCAAAACTAGTCCCTGGTAACTCAAAACTTGTTCAAATATCATAAAGGTCCTTGGGGATTCACAAGTTGTCATAAATAGTCCTTTAAAGTTTAAAATTGTGAAATTACAACTTTGGTCCCCCAAGTTTCAAAAATGTCAAAGTTAGTCCTCAGGTTTTAAAAATGGAAAAATATTAAAAACAAACCTTGTACTATTCATTAATGACATAATTGGTCCTTGTGGTATTTATTGAGAATTTACAGGTTCAACCCTTCACAAATTCAGAAAATTACAAGAATGGTCCCTGGAGTTTGGTGAATTTACAGAAAAGGTCCCCGGGTATTTAAAAAGTTGAAAAACATTAAAAATACCCTTGTACTATGCATCCTTGTCAAGATTGGTCCCTATGAGAACTTTGGTGAACTTACAAAACCAGTCCCTCAAGTTTGCACTTATTACAAATTTGGTTCTTTTGATTTTTAAATCCAAAAACTAAATCCGGATCCTAAATAAACAAAACACCAAATCCAGTCCACCCACTATACCAGGCCCAAACACAAAACAAGCCCATCTCCTTTTTAATAAAACCTGGGATTGACCCGCGTTGACCACGCCCATCATCCCCTACCTGCTATTTCCCTGCTACTTGCAACTCCACCTCACCCTCAACCACTTGCTTCACCACCTCCACAACCTCTCATTTCCACCAATCCTAAACCAAAACCCACCCCATGGGTTTACCCCAGGGGATGCCATGTGGCACTCCTACATCCACCCTCACAACCTACACCCTGCCACCACCCCTCTACCCTGCAAATACCCTGCAACACTCAAACTCCACCTTCTTTATCCCTTCCATTACACATTCCAAGGCACCCCCCCCTAGGGTCTGCTTCCTCAGTCCCAATTGCTTAAAAAAGCTATTTCCCGCCAAAAATTGCAATAAGAGCAATAGTGATCCAATGGCTGATATGGGTGGTGGGATTTGACCCTGTGGGACCCACATACCTTTTTGGATGCTATAAAGATGAAGAGGAGCAGGGAAGAAGAATAATTAGTGTAGCTTTTAGTGTAATTTAGTCGTAGTAGTGTAATTTTCAATTTTCCTTGTAATTTCCATTCCAGTTAGTATAATTCAGCTTATTTTATGTATTGTAAACTTTCTTTGATCCTTAATTAAAGTCTTGTTAAGTTAATTTTAGTTTTTGCATTTTTGAGCAAATTTGACAAATTTGTTTAAAGTGTATTAAACATTGTTCAAACCTGATCTTTCCAGTTATTTAAGTCCAAATATAAGTTTTATTAAGTTTCTGAGTTGTGTCAATTAACTTTAATCATACTTACAATAATTAGCAAAAATTCCAAGAAAATAAAGAATCTGAAGGGAAGAAGAAAGAAGCAGGATGCAAAGGATGATTTGGACTTGTTTGGTTTAGTTGCCTTGTGGGAGGCATTAGGTCATGGGTTGATCCAGTGGTGATTTGTTTCTCACTCAAACACTATTTGTAAGAAATTTCTAAACTTTTGTCATTTCACTGTTCATGGCTTATAACTGCTTATCTATGTTTTTCTTATGCTTATTCAGTGTTTCTTAGCCTAGTTGTAGCTTAACAAGTGGTATTTGTTCTTTGAAATCTTTTGACATTCTGGTTTTTGTTCTAACTGTCTCAAATAGCACAATTTGTACCCCTAGGTTTTTATTGTTATCAGTAGGTTTCATTAGCTTAAATAGCTTAATTAGTGATTAGATGAACTGTTCTAATACTAAAATCAATAGAATTAGTGTTAAAATCAAAGGTTGCTTTGTAATATGAAAACAGTCAAACAATAGAGGAGTGTTTGGCACAGTGGTTTTCACCACTGTGCATTAGTCCCTAAGTGTTGAATTTGGTTGGTATATGTTTCATTAGGTTCACTCAAGTCTCAGAAGCCATAAAATCCAATACCATTTTGTCAGAAAGTCAAAACTCTCCTTGATTCACTCTCACTTGTTAACTGTTAGGTCTTAGGTTTTGTATTTCCACCATTTCCATTCATAAGTAGGTATTCTAGCCTAATATAGTTCATTCATAGCTTAGTGTTGTTTAATTAATCATTTAGGTCAGGTAGAATCTCATTTAAGTCAAACTAGAGTTTATTTCAAAAAGTCAAACTGTCACATGATCAGATTTTTACCAAACTTGGGAGAATTGTTTGGAATTTAGGATTGGGTTTCAAGCCATGAGCTTTTGAGTATTTGTAGCTTACCATCTCAGCTTTTCAATCCTATAATCACTAAATTTTTAGGATTTATCTTGTGGGCCCCACAATCCTCCAAAGAGGACTGCAGGGCAAGTACCTGCTCTGTATCAGCAGAACTCAGGCCAAACACCACCATTGGTGGTGGTTTTGTGGCCACCCCATTGGGTCCCACACCTAGGATTTAGGTTCAATCAACCCCCCCTCCTAGTAGGCTATTAGGTTTGACCATAAGTTTGACCTGAAACTCAGTGGACCCCACCTAGTCTAGCTCATCAAGTTTGTCCCCAAACCTGGTTCAGTTTCATATTGAAATTGCTTATTTGCTCTCTTAAACAGCTTATTTGTTCTTATTGTTAGTTGTTTCTGGCTTATTTGTGTTTGTTAAACTTGTTTGAACCCTTTTTAATCATTGTGGACCCCACCCAAGGCCATTTGACCCAGATTGACCAAACAGTCAACCAAAGTCAACTGTCTAAGACAAGGGGGTGTTATAGCTTATTTATAAGCTATCTTAAAAAGTGTTTTTACAAAAGTTTGTCTTTTTAAGGTGTTTAGTAGTTCTGAAAAAGAAAAATAAAAAAAAAAATTAGTTTTAAAATAAGTGATAGTTTCTATTTAATTCAAGTTAAGTTTAATTTTCATTTTTATATTTTAATTAAGTAACTAGTGTTTTTATATTTTTATTAAATACCTCATATATTAAAGTAGTTATAATAAATTTTTCAGATTTTTATTTTGTCATTTAGTGCTAATTAGATTTAATTTTAATTTTCTTTATTATTAATTAATATCAAGTATTAAATAGCTAAATTAGTTTTTATAAGGATAAATCTAGTTTTTATAATTTTCCTAGTTCTAATATAGTCTAATAAGTTTTTAGAAAATAAATTTTGATATTCTACTGTTCATTTTCTAGTTTTCTTATTTTATTTGTTTAAAATAGACTTAAGTTAATTAAAAGGTAAATAATTAGTTGTTTAATCTTAAAATATAATTTTTAGAGTTTTTATAATTTTTTAGGATTCCAGTGATGGTTAAATAATTTTATAAATTTTATCTTAATTTTCTAAGTTAATTTAGTATTAATATAAATTAAAAGTAGTTTAAATAGTTTAATTAAGCTAAATAGTTTTTAATTAATTACAAAACCACAAAAAGACAAAAATATTATTTTTAATTTTTTATATTTTCTTTAAGTTCTAATTTAGGTTTAGAAAATATTTTTGTTAATTTTTAGTATAATTTAAATCATTTGTCATTTTTAGTTTAATTAAATTAGATTTTAATTTACAATTTAAATAGTTTAATTAATTAAATAATAGTTTAATATTATTTTAATCACTTTTATCATTTCTTTTTCATTTTTAATTTTAAGTTTTGAAAAGTGTCAAAAACACCCCCTGTAGTTTCATAATTACCAAAAACCCACTTTTCCAGTCCGATACGTGATCTTAATTGTCAATTTGTGCATATTTCTGCTATCTGATTATTGTGAATATTATATCTGTTTGTCAACACCAAAATAACAGTAGCAATATCATTCCTACATCATCTGGCTACTGTCCTCAGTGCCACTTTCTCATAAACGATTCCAAAAGCACCATTTCAATCTCGTCGGGACTTTAACGACCCGGGAATACACTATACTATCACCGGAGTATTGATTCTAGGCTGTCTTTGACTTGTTGACCTTGGTCAATAATAATCAGACGGTTCGGGCTCAATCACTTATTTAACCAAATTAAGCTTTGACAAGTCCAACTACCTTATTAGAACCAGAATTATCCAAAGTGGGTCCCACATAAGCTCATTTGAGCTTATTTACCTTTTCAGTCAATAAAAGTCAACTGTGGTAGCAATAAGCTTCCACAGTGCTTATTATTAAGCTAAAAATTTATTGTTTTTACAAAAGTTGCTTGTTTTTATATATAATATAGTTTTGTAAAACAAAAATCCAGAAAATACAACATAAAAATAAGTGATAGTTTCTATTTAATTTAATTTAATTTTAATTTTCATTTTTAGATTTTTATTAAGAAAGTTGTGTTTTTATATTTTTATTAATTTCCTATTAGGTTAAAGTATTTTTAATAATTTTCTCAGATTTTTATTTTGTAATTTAGTATTTATTATAATTAATATTAGTTTATTTAGTAATTAATTAATAAGTAAGTTATAAATAGCATAATTAGTTTTTATATAGCAACACCTAGTTTTTATGTTTTTTATAGCTTTTATAAGTCATAAAATAGTTTTATAAATTTTTTCATAATTTTCTAAGTTGATTTAGTATTATTTGTAATTTAAAATAGTTTAATTAGTATAATTAATATAAATAGTTTTTAAGTAATAAAAAAATTCATAAAAAGACAAAAAGATTTATTTTTATTTTTTATACTTTCTTCAAGTTCTAATTTAAGTTTAGAAATTATTTTTACAAGTTTTTAGTTCAATTTGTAGTATTTATAAATTTTAGTTTGATTTAAATTAGTTTTAAATAAATAGTTAAATAGTTTTTATTTAAATAATTAATAATAAATAATAAAATAATCTAAAAAATAGTTTTCTTTTTAATTTTATTTTATTTTAAGTTTAAGTTTATAGAATTTTCAATTTTAACCCTTGTAGTTTATTTTTCCTTAAAACTCACCTTTTTCTCAGTACGCAGTCGCGTCTGATTTTAATTTGGTGTACGTTTTAACGTTTTAGATATCTAGGTTTCACGTAATCGTTAATTTAGTTTTTTCTAAGTTATTTTAAGTTATAAAACCCTAGTTTAAATCACTCACACACACTTTATACCTTTCCTGTTCACATTCACTGATCACAGATTCGTTTTTAATACCATCACAACCTCGTTGGGACATTACGACCCGGGAAAACACTATATTTCACGGAAGCATTTGCCTCAGCTGTTTGAATATTATACTTGACCATTCACAAGTGGTTGACCAATAATTATCTGACCGTTTGAGGCGAATCAAAATTTGGCGCCGCTGCCGGGGAGGTTGTGCGCTTATTCTAACGATTTTGCGTATTAGTAAACCTGAATACACATCCATTGTATATTTACCATCTTTTATCCATATTTTTATAAAACAAAACCCAAAAATATTCATCCCTTTACCCTCTATCCTTTTGATTCTACATTCTTCCACTTATCCCATAATTGATTCTAATGACATCTCTCAATGACGATTTCTTTGAACAAAGGGCCTATGAAAGCAACATCGAAAAACTTATTGCCTTATCAAAGATATCGAGATGTCATGTTGATTATGATAGACCATCGATTCATATTCCCTCTCCAGTGAGGGAAATGGAACGAGAAACCGAGGTGACAAAGGACCTTGTACTTTCCTCTGACGATGGAGGTGCTAAATACGTCCAAACCACGGTTGTCCAAAAACCTGAGCTCACAAATGCTCCTAAACCTTCAAGAATCAATCCTGATCTTTCACGGTTTACGGTTAAAAGTTTGTCAAGCAAACGTACAGAGCTTAGGGCAGTAACTGAAAACAACGACTTACCCAATCTTCACAATTATCAAAAACAAAAACCCGAGACCATAACGGAAGTGGTGGAAATTGCTAGCTCTCAGAGCACACCACTCGTCCCACCTCCAGATTTTGTCCCTTGTGACGGTTGTGGTGAGCCGCTTTTCGGTTTTCCATGTCGTTGGTGTACATGTGAACAATGTGGTAATGATATTCGAGACGGGAGTTGTTTGTTTTGTGGGTCGAGTAATTCATTTGCTTTTGATCCTAATCAAAACTCATTCAACAACTCCTCAAATTTTTCAAACTACCCATCACATTCATACGAGCAAGAATCATATTATCCAAATATCAATGATGCTTCGTATCGAAATACACCAAACCAAACTCAACAGTTTTACTGTTGTGAGTACTGTGGAGGTCCACATTTTAGCTCTGATTGTCAAACAAGGAATCCATTTCCTTGTAACAATTACGACTATTCGTTTCAAGACCCACCTCCACAATACCAAATGAACCAAGCAACTCCTCAAAACCAGCAAGACCCTTGTTTAGAGGTTCTTGAAAAACTTAAAAACATTAGGGAAGAGTTAGCTAATATGTCGCTTCGCCATGATCCAAGTTCTTCTTGTGTATATTGTGGGGGTCCTCATAATGATGATCAATGTCAACCTTCCGGTTTTGACACATCCACACCTCCACAATTTCCACTCATTCAAAATTCTCGTGATAAATCTATCGCAGAATTACTTGCTGAAGAACGAGATTCTGGGAAAAGCATGGAAGATTTAATTGCTGAGCAAAGAGTAGCCAAAATACGTGCAAATATTCGCTATGCTGCTTTTTATGAGGACGATGATGACAGTGATGATGATGATAACATTGTTATAATTCAAAAAGAATCATCAAGTTCATCAGTTGAGACTTCTTCCATGGAGATACAGGGAGAAATGAATATAACTGAATCACCAGCAGTAGAAATAATGGAACTTGTAGACTCCATTACTGCTAGTCCTTCTCATCTCCCTGAGTATGATGTTATCACACCCGAGGTTCCCACTCACTCTCTGAACATGGGGGACGAGCATCTTGACACTGTTCCTGCAAAGGAATCGGACGAATTCATAAAGTCTAGTGTTGAGAACCTTGTCCCAATCCCAAGTGAGTCACAGGGAATTCTTGATCATGTGTGTGATATTCCTCCCCCTCTTGTCTTTCAAAATGATCATATTGAAATGTTCTCTGATTCGGATGAGAACTATTCTTTATCTTGTGGAGACATAAGTTATGTGGGGGAATTACCTTCTGAGCTTGTCAACTCAGAAGAAGAAAATGAGGAAGAAATAATCCAAGACGAAGCTCTTCGTCTTACATTATTAAATGCTAATCTTCTCATTTCTAGAATCGAGGCTTTTAATGAAAAGCCTATTTCATCTCCTATCCCCGTCAAGGATAGTGAGGTTTTGATCAATGATTCTATTCCTGAATTGCAAATGTTCCATTTTGATCTTTCGGGAGAGAAGATAAGTGGTATCACCACTTCTCATTCTTATAATTCTCTTCCCGTTTATGAATCATTTACTATTGAGGAGTTCCCCAATGAACTCACTCAAATCAATCCCGAATACGAATCATTCACCTTTGAGGAGTTCTCTTGTGAACTCACTCATATCATATCTCCACCGGAGTATGATAATTTCTATTTTGATCTAGACATACCTATAATATGTCTTGATCAAACGAGCTTAAATGAGGAGATTCATGAAACAATGAATTCTCCTATTGAAAATGAGGAGTTAATCATGATTTTCATCATGACTTTCTTTCTTTTCTTCATATATCCCGTGGCTTATCCTATTCTTCACTCTTTCGGGAGTGAAGACATTATCTTTGATCCCGGCATTCTCATTTATAAATTATGAGCCGGTTACTTATCTCATCGGTGTGGAACTTTCACGTGCTTCAAATGTTTATCCGAACATCTTGAATGAAAGTCCGATTGAGATTGTCTCTTCCACTTACTTCCCCATAGATTTTTAAATTGCTTTTTCTCCCGGTCTGTTCAGGACCTCTTTATTACAGTTAACCGTTCACAAGCGGTTAGCTTGCGTGGTAAACCTGACAGTTTGGGAGAAAAGGAATCAAATACGGGGTCGAGTCAAGCTAGTGACTCGGGAATCAAAAACATTAGCAAAAACATGGGCTTGTCACCCGTGTGTAACACCCTAGTGTGGGGGAGATGCCCCACATGTTGTATATATATATATCCTCTTGAAAAAAAAAATGTACATATAGTGATAGCTTCTATTTAAGAAGTTTTATCTAAAAATATAATAATATGTATATACATCTTAAATAAAGGCTATAGAGTATTTCCTTCGTACGTTCTAAGTTCGGTTTAACACCCGGTACTTTGAATATTGAGGACAATATTCAGTTCTAAGTGTGGGGGGAGATTCGTTATTCTAACGAATTTAAACACATGTTCCATCAAGAACCCCCATTTTAGCCAAAATTTTAAAATTTTTCTCACTTAGAACGCAATAAATGGTATCAATCCTCTATGTCTAACCCACAACAGGATTGGCTAATCCAGGAGCAAACGGTTCTTGGTAAAGATAACTCAAACTCGTTTATGGCTTGCAATTTTCCAAAAATTGTATGGTTCCTCAACTCCCCATTATCCTCAAAAGCTAATGAGTTGGCTAGCCCGCAAGATTATGGCTTGTGGTAAAGGCCGTGGAAAAACCATAATTGGTAATCAGCTCACCAAGATGTTGACTATTCCATCAAGAGTTGGCTAGTACAAAAGCAAACGGCTTTTGGTAAAGACTAATCAAATCCGTTGACAGCTGGTGGTTTGCTCAAAATCACACGGTTATCAGGTGTGCCACAGTTCTTACATCTGGCTACTCCAGAAGTGATGGCTTTTGGTAAAGAGTTTTTCAAATCCATTAAGTTTTTCTCAAAAGATTGCTAGAGACTAGCAATAGTTTAGTGTGGGGGATTGATGAATGTCTAAATACTCATCATTTTATACCAATCTGAGCTGCCAAAACATCCAAAAACACACAAATATGCATCAAAATACTTAAAATATCTTAGAAGTGTGTTTTATATGTTTCAAACACAAAATATGCAAAAACAGATGAAAAACGTACAAAGTTTGCATAATTGGCAGTTTTAGTCCCTCAAGTTTCATAAATTGGCAAAACTAGTCCTTGGTTATTCTAAAAACTTGAAAAAGTCATTAAAGGTCCTTTTTAATCATAAAGTTACATATTTAGTCCTTTGGTGCAAAGTTTCATAAAATTACAAGTTTAGTCCCTGTACTTTGGAAATTGACAGAAATGGTCCATGGGATGTAAAAACTTTGAGAAAATCAATTTTAGTCCTTGTACTAATAATCTTTTGTAGGAATGGTCCTTGGTGATAAGTTTGGTGAATTTACATGATTGGTCCCTGAAGTTTCACAGTTTGGCAAAACAGGTCCCTCAAAGTTTCAAACTTAACAGTTTTAGTCCCCGGGTAATAAATAATGGGAAATTATCAAAAGTAGCCTTGTACTATTCATGAATGATCAATATGGCCCTTTTAATAAATATAGGAAAGTCACATTCAGTCCCTATAATTTTCCATAATTACAACTTTGGTCCTTGTGATTTAATACCTAATAAACCAAACGGATCCTTATTTACTTTAACCCAAAATAAAAACCAAACCAATCCATAACACAAACATTACCCAAGCCCACCCCCACTTTTCTGGCCCAACACCAAAAAGCCCACACCCTGGTATCTAATACCAGGGTCAAACAGTCAAACCTCACACAAAACCGCCCCACTATTCATCTCCTTCCACCTCACCCCCACATGCCCTGCTATCTCCACCTCAGCCCATCACCACTTGACCTCTGCCTTTCCACCTCACACCTCCACCTCCACAACACTCCAACAACCATTTAAAGCCCTAAAAACCGCTCCAAGTAATCCACAGTACCCCCCACGACTTTTGGCGCGAAAAGGCATTTTAAACGGCCTGGATTGATCAGACATAATCAAGGGCTAAGGATTGGTGGGAAATGCCCCAGTGGGTCCCACAAGCTCAGAAAATAGCTACAAAAGGGAAGAGAGGCAGAAGAGAAGATGTATTAGTTTAGTCTTAGTGTAGCTTAATCGTAGGTATTGTAATTCACTAATTTAGTTGTAATTTCAATTAAAACAACTTGTTCTCAGTTAAATTCATGTATTGCAATCCTTAATTAAAGTAAATTTCAAGTTTCAGTTGCTATGCAGTTTCTTTATATTTCAAAAATCTCAAATAATCTTTGTGTTATTTCTAGTTGTTATTCTGGTTATATTAAGTTAACTTAAGCCTTGACAAAGCTTAATTGAGCTTTTATACACCTCAGTTGTTTGCTCAGTTCATAAAAGAAAAATACTTAAAAAAATAGAATTAAATAGTTGAAAAATAAAAAATCTAGTCACAAGCAGGTGGAAGCAAGGAGCAGGGAGTATTTTGGAATTTTATGGTTTAGAATCCTATGGGGGATACTAGGTTAGGAGATTGGTTCAATGGTTCTTTGTTTCTCAGTCACATACCATTTGTAAGTGATATTTCAATTTTATGCTTTTTAGTTTGATAATGCTTGTACTGTTTGATTAAGTGTTCTTAAGTGTTTATTGGATAACTGTTATTGATAATATAGTTTAAAACTAGTTGCTTGTTCATTGGAAATCGTTTTTACTTAAATCCAAAATCTCACTGTGTAAATCACAAGTTTAACAAACCTGTGTATTTTACTTGTGGCATGGTTGATTTGTGTTCATTTGATCTTAGTTAGTCATATTATAGTATTTAAAATCAGTTTCATGGATTAAAACCATCATTTGCTTTGAAAATCATCAATACCTAAATTTAAAGGTGTGTTTGGATAATCTGTGTTCATTGTGTTCAAGGGTGAATTGGTTGTAACTTCTGGTTCAAATAGTTTACCTAGATTCCAAATATCATAATTCAACTCAGTAGTTAAGTAGTTAAACACTGAAAAGTCAAAATCCATCTCCTAACTCCTTGACAGTTAACTGTCAAGGATTTGTGATCCACAAACCCTCACATTAGCTCATATCAATAAGCTTTAGCTTATTTTAGGTCTAACATAGCTTATTATTACTTAAGTAATCAGTTAGAAGTGTTAGAAGTTCATAAAAGTCAAACTAGCAATTTTTCATCAAAAGTCAATTTTACACTTCTCAGATTTTTACAAATCTTCAAGGATTTGTTTAGAATTTAGGATTAGGACCTAGGCTTTGAAACTTGTTTCTAATTACACTCTACCAGCTCATCTTTTGATTCCCATCTAGCTTATATTTTTAGGATTTTTAGTGTGGGCCCCACTCAACTCCAAACACAACTGCAGGGCAAGGTCTTGCCCTGCTGCAGCAGACCATAGCCACACCACCCACTTTGTGGTGGTTTTGTGACCAACTCAGTGGGCCCCACACCCTCTAAATAGTTTCTCCCAACCCCCCTCCTACCAGGGAGCAAGGATTGACCTTTTGTTTGACCTGAATCTCAGTGGACCCCACCTAGTTATACCCTTGAACTCTGTCCCCATTCTGTGTTGAATTTAGGTTTTGGATTAGCTTATTGTGGCTTACCAGCTTATCTACTGAGCTTATTTAACCAAATTAAGCTTTGACAAGTCCAACTACCTTATTAGAACCAGAATTATCCAAAGTGGGTCCCACATAAGCTCATTTGAGCTTATTTACCTTTTCAGTCAATAAAAGTCAACTGTGATAGCAATAAGCTTCCACAGTGCTTATTATTAAGCTAAAAATTTATTGTTTTTACAAAAGTTGCTTGTTTTTATATATAATATAGTTTTGTAAAACAAAAATCCAGAAAATACAACATAAAAATAAGTGATAGTTTCTATTTAATTTAATTTAATTTTAATTTTCATTTTTAGATTTTTATTAAGAAAGTTGTGTTTTTATATTTTTATTAATTTCCTATTAGGTTAAAGTATTTTTAATAATTTTCTCAGATTTTTATTTTGTAATTTAGTATTTATTATAATTAATATTAGTTTATTTAGTAATTAATTAATAAGTAAGTTATAAATAGCATAATTAGTTTTTATATAGCAACACCTAGTTTTTATGTTTTTTATAGCTTTTATAAGTCATAAAATAGTTTTATAAATTTTTTCATAATTTTCTAAGTTGATTTAGTATTATTTGTAATTTAAAATAGTTTAATTAGTATAATTAATATAAATAGTTTTTAAGTAATAAAAAAATTCATAAAAAGACAAAAAGATTTATTTTTATTTTTTATACTTTCTTCAAGTTCTAATTTAAGTTTAGAAATTATTTTTACAAGTTTTTAGTTCAATTTGTAGTATTTATAAATTTTAGTTTGATTTAAATTAGTTTTAAATAAATAGTTAAATAGTTTTTATTTAAATAATTAATAATAAATAATAAAATAATCTAAAAAATAGTTTTCTTTTTAATTTTATTTTATTTTAAGTTTAAGTTTATAGAATTTTCAATTTTAACCCTTGTAGTTTATTTTTCCTTAAAACTCACATTTTTCTCAGTACGCAGTCGCGTCTGATTTTAATTTGGTGTACGTTTTAACGTTTTAGATATCTAGGTTTCACGTAATCGTTAATTTAGTTTTTTCTAAGTTATTTTAAGTTGTAAAACCCTAGTTTAAATCACTCACACACACTTTATACCTTTCCTGTTCACATTCACTGATCACAGATTCGTTTTTAATACCATCACAACCTCGTTGGGACATTACGACCCGGGAAAACACTGTATTTCACGGAAGCATTTTCCTCAGCTGTTTGACTATTATACTTGACCATTCACAAGTGGTTGACCAATAATTATCTGACCGTTTGAGGCGAATCAGGCAGCCTGCCCAATCTGCATCTGTATATCCAACAAGAGAGGTGGTATTTGAAGAGTATAAGTGGAACCCAAAATCCAGAGTCCCCCGAACATAGGGTAGGATACGCTTAAGAGCAGCAAGATGAGGCTCACGAGGGTCATGCATGTAGAGACAAATCTGTTGAACTGCTTAGGAGAGATCTGGTCTAGTAAACGTGAGATACTGAAGACCACCTGCAAGACTGCGATATAAAGTGGGATCCTGAACTGGGACACCTTCGGGACCCAGTTTGGATTCTGTATCAACTGGTGTTCGTGAAGGGTTACCGTTGGCCATGTGAGCACGCTCAAGAAGCTCAATAGCGTACTTCCTCTGAGATAGAAACAACCCTGTAGAATGGCGAGTAGCAGAAATACCAAGAAAATAATTAGGTTCCCCGAGATCAGTCATTTCAAACTCAATGTGTAGAGAAGCAATGATCTGCTGTAGTAGGTCTGTAGAAGAAGCTGTAAGAATAATGTCATCCACATAGATAAGTAAATAAGCAACTTGAGAACCCTGTCGAAGGATGAATAGAGATGAGTCACAGCGACTGTGGTAAAATCCAACACGAGTGGCATAACCTGCAAATCTTTGAAACCAAGCACGTGGTGCTTGTTTCAGACCATATAAAGACTTCTGAAGAAGATAGACATGATGTGGGTATCGGGAGTCAACAAATCCTGGTGGCTGATGCATGTATACTGTCTCAGATAAATCGTCATTAAGAAAGGCATTCTTAACGTCAAGCTGATGAATAGGCCACTTGCGAGATACTGCAAGACTAAGAACAGTGCGAATGGTGGCCGGTTTGACAACCGGACTAAAAGTCTCGTCACAGTCAACACCAAGTTGCTGACTACTACCATTAGCAACTAAACGAGCCTTATAACGGCTCAAAGTCCCATCAGCATGAAACTTATGCTTGAATAACCACATAGATCTCACTAAATTAACACCAGATGGTCGTGGTACAAGAATCCAAGTACCATTCTTAACTAACGCGTTATACTCATCATACATAGCATTATTCCAATGAGGGTTTTGTAGAGCGGGGAAGGGAGATTTAGGTAATGGCGAGATAGAAGAAGTGTGAAGTGAGAGACGAGCAATGGGTTTGACAATGCCTGATTGTGACCGAGTGACCATGCGGTGAGTACGGGGTTGTTCGGTGGGAGGTTGTGTAGGTTGTGTTGGGGTGTCGTGGTTGAGTGTTTGTATAGGAGGTTGTGGGGTTGGTGATGGTTGATGTTGTGCTGCAGATGGTGGGTTGTTGGGTTGTGGTGGATTGGTGGGTAATGGGCTATTGGGTCTAATGGGCTCATGATGTGTATTAGGAACGTCTTGTAGTGGATTTGGTGTTGGGGGGTGAGTGAGCACTTGGTGAAGTAAAGGGGACATTGTAGAGTCTAAAAAGGTGTAGGAAGGTGGGGAGTCAGGTGTCATTGAGCGGTAAGGAAATTGGGTTTCGTCAAAGGTGACATGTCGGGAAAGTAAAATTTTGTTTGTTTCAAGGTCTAGGCATCGAAAGCCACGGTGATAAGCAGGATAGCCCAAGAAAATGCACGGTGTTGCGTGTGGGGCAAGTTTGTGGGGTGAGTGAAGGTGAGGGTAGCAAAGGCACCCAAATATACGTAAGTTAGAGTAGTCGGGTGCTTTGTGAAAAAGTCTTGTGTAGGGGATTTCGTTATTGATGGCGGTAGAGGGTAAAAGATTAAGGAGATAGGCGGCCATATGTAAGGCCTCAACCCAAAAGGTGGGAGGTAGGTGGGCTTGAAACAAGAGCGTACGAATGACATTGTTGATGGTTCTAATCATGCGTTCCGCCTTGCCATTTTGTTGTGAGGTTTTTGGGCAAGAGAATCTAAATTGTATACCATTGTTAGCAAAAAGTGTATGTAGGCGGTTATTGTCGAACTCACCACCATGGTCACATTGGAAACTTTTTATTTCACATTTAAATTGATTCTTAACATAATTACGAAAATGCAAAAATTTATCAAGCATGTCAGATTTATTACGGGGGGGTAAATCCACAAATAATGGGAGAAATGATCAAGAAATAATACGTAGTATTTGAAACCACTTTTACTAGTGACTGGAGATGTCCATAAATCGGAATGAATAATATCAAAACAATGTTCAACAGTAGACTTGGAACTATGAAAGGGAACCTTCACATGTTTGCTAAGTTGGCATGCATGACATACATGTGAAGACTTTTCTTTATTACACGAAATAAATTGACGGAAAACAAGAGACCGTAGCACTTCGTCACCGGGATGACCGAGGCGTTGGTGCCACGTGGAGGAGCTTGTGGAAAGAAGAGCGGTAGGGATGGTTGATGGCTTGGTAACAGGATAGAGATCACCCGAACTGTCACATCGAATGAGGATATGGCGAGTCCAGAAGTCCTTCACAGAAAAACCAAAGGCATCAAATTCAATTGTACAATTATTATCTCTAGTAAATTGTCGTACAGAAATGAGATTTTTAATAATATTAGGGGTGACAAGAACATTGTGTAAGTGAAGTGGGCGATGAGAGGATGGAATAATGCTATGTCCGGTGTTGGTGACGGGAATAGAATTTCCGTCACCAACGTGCACAAATGGGAATAAACGTTTGTTAAAAAGTGTACTTAAATTACTTGCGTTGGAATTTAAATGGGAAGAAGCACCTGCATCCATGTTCCACGTTGGATCTTGTAAGGTCATAGTGCTAAACGCACTTGGTAGAGACGTAGCCTGAGATGGATAATACCCGGGTGCGGGTCCAAGAAGTCCACTGTGCGGACTGGGCTGTGGTGCTGCATAACTGGGCTGTGCATGGTGGACCTGATGTTGGGCCAGTGTGGGCACTGCATAAACAGTGGGCTGAGATGGGGCTGCATAAGCGGTGGGCTGTGATGGTGTGTATTGGGCCAAGTGAGGGGTTGAAGTGGGTTGTGGGTAAAGGTTGTTTGGGTTGTTAAATTGTCTGGCTTGGTATAGTCCTGGTGGAGTCCAGGAGATGGAGTTGTGATGATATGGTGTATTATTTGAAGACCGAGCAAGGTTGTTTTTGTTGGCCAATCCCGACCTATTTCTATGGTCATGAATAAATTTGCATCGGTCACCGAATTTGCATGACTGATGAGTGTCTAAATACTCATCATTTTATACTAATCTGAACTGCCAAAACATACAAAAACACTCAAATATGTATCAAAATACTTAAAATATCTTAAGGGTGTGTTTTATATGTTTCAAATACAAAATATGCAAAAACAGATTAAAAACGTACAAAGTTTGCATAATTGGCAGTTTCAGTCCCTCAAGTTTCACAAATTGGCAAAACTAGTCCCTGGTTATTCTAAAAACATGAAAATGTCACCAAAGGTCCTTTTTAATCATAAAGTTACATATTTAGTCCTTTGGTACAAAGTTTCACAAAATTACAAGTTTAGTCCCTCAACTTTAGAAATTGACAGAAATGGTCCCTGGGATGTAAAAACTTTGAGAAAAGCAATTTTGGTCCTTATACTAATAATCTTTTGCAGGTTTGGTCATTATGTGAAAAGTTTGGTGGAATTACATGATCAGTCCCTGAAGTTTGGTGAATTGTCAGTTTTAGTCCCTGGGTATTTAAAAAATTGAAAAACATCAAAAATTCCCTTGTACTATTCACCCTTGTCAAGTTTGGTCCTTATGAGAACTTTGAAAAACTTACAAAACCAAACCCTTTACTTTCACCAAATTACAAAAATGGTCCTTGTGCATAAATAAACCAAACCGGATCCTTAGTTATTATCTAAACTAAATTAAAACCCAATCCAAACAAACTAACCCACCCATTATGCCAATCCAGTCCACCAGGCCCAAAAATCTAACCCAGTCCAAACCCTGAGTCAAACCCAGTCAACCCCCCTTTTCAATACCACCCCGTCTTCCTTATTCCCACCAAAACCACCCTCCACCTCTGCTACCAAAACCACCACCTCCACCTGTCCACCCTTGCTCCCCACTCATTCCACCTCACCCTCCACCTCACACATACTCCCAAAACCCTTTAATCCCCTTAAAACCCTCGTACGCTACCACAGTTGTCCCCTTGGACTTTTGGCGCGAAAAAGCAAATTTAAACGGCCTGGATCACTCAGACCATATCAAAGGCTGTGATGTGGTGGGAAATGCTTCTGTGGGTCCCACAAGCTCAGAAACTAGCTACAAAAGGGAAATGGAGCAGAAGACATGAGGAGTAGATTAATTTTAGTTAGAGTAGTGTCGAATAGTGTAATTGGAATTTCTTAGTGTAATCTAAAGCTTCTGAGTAAGCAATTAAGTTGTTTTAATGTATTTTTAAACTTTTGCATTAATTAATTTAAAGTCTCAGCTTCTATTTCAGTTTATGCAGTTTTCTCAAATTTCCAAAATTTCATATAGTTTGTTTGTTATTTGTAGTTGTTATTGTGGTTTCTCCTATCTTATATAAGCCTTGACAAAGTTTATTTATCTTTCAGAAACTATAAATTAGCAATCTTCAGTTCAATAGAAAAAATACCAAAAATAATAAATTAAATAAGAGAAAAATAAAAAATAGAGGAAAGATCAAGAAAGAGGATTGAGCAAGGTGAATTTTGGAATTTATCTGGTTTAGAACCTTGTGGGAGGTATTAAGTTGGTTATTTTGTTCCTTGTTTCATCAGCTCTCAGCTTATTACCAATTGTAAGCAATATTTCAATATTATGTTTTTATTTTGATCATGCTTGTTACTATTTAATCATTGTTCTTATAAGTTTATTAGATATTTGTTACTGATAAAATAGGTTAGACTCAATCACTTGTTCTTTGGATTCATTTGATACTAAAAATCAAGATTACACAGTGGATACCTCATTTTTGACAAATCTGAGGTGTATGCTTGTGTAGTAGTTGATTTAGGTTAATTTAATCTTATAATATCATAATTTAGTGTTAGGAATCAGTTTAGTGAATTAAAAATATCATTTGCTTTGTAAATCATAAAAACAGTTAGTTATAAGGGGTGTTTGGTTTAGACTGATTCACCATATCTAAGTAGTAGTTGTTGTTTAAAATTGCTTCCTACATGTTAGTTTAGGTATAATTAGGTTTATTCAGTCATAAGAATTAAGTGTCATTCTTGAAAAAGTCAAAACAACCCTAGATTCACCTTGACAGTTAACTGTCAAGGTTTTTAGGTTTCCAATCTTACCCATTTTGACTTAAGGAAGTCATTCTAGCTTAATTCACCATTAGTAACACTTAATACATCAATCTAAGCTAGATAGACCAAATCAAAGCTCAAAATAGTCAAAGCTACAAGTTCTATCAAAAGTCAAAATTTCTATCATCTCAGATTTTTATAAAACTTCAAGTATTTGTTGTGAATTTAGTGTTTGCTTTGATGACCTGAAATTTGTTCCTAGTTCAAGTCCACCACCTCAACTTTAGAATTCCACCATTTTTATATTTTTAAGATTTTTGTAAGTGGGTCCCACTCAGCCCTAAACATAACTGCAGGGCAAGGTGTTGCCCTGCTCAGACCAGACCTCATCCACACCCACCACTTTGGTGGTGTTTTGTGACCAAACCAGTGGGCCCCACACCCTCTAAATAGCTTTTTCCAACCCCCCTCCTAGTAGAGAACTTAGATTGACTCTTGGTTTGACCTGAGTCATTGTGGACCCCACCTAGAAATAGCCATATACTTTGTCCCATTTCTGTGTTCTATTTAGTTTTTGGATTAGCTTATTTTGGTTTTTTAGCTTATCTACTGAGCTTATTGAGTTAAATTAAGCTTTGACAAGTCCATAAGACCTGTTAGAACCAGAAAATTCCATAGTGGGTCCCACACCAGCTCATTTGAGCTTATTTATCCATTTGGTCAACCAAAGTCAACTGTGGAGGTAATAAGCCCCCACAGTGCTTATTAATAAGTTTTAAAATTATTGTTTTTATTAAAGTTACTTATTTTTATGTATAATAAAGTTTTGTAAAATAAAAATCAAGAAAAGACAACATAAAAATAAGTGATAGTTTCTATTTAATACAATTTAATTTTAATTTTCATTTTTATCTTTTTATTAAGTAATCTGTGTTTTTATATTTTTATTAATTTCCTTATATATTAAAGTATTTTTCATAATTTTATTAGATTTTTATAATATCATTTGATAATTATTAGAATTAAAAATAGTTTTATTAGTAATTAATCAATAAATAAGTTTAAAATAGCATAATTAGTTTTTATATAGTAACACCTATATTTTATATTTTTCCTAGATTTCATAAGTCATAATATAATTTTAGTAATTTTTCTAGAATTTTTACTGTTCATTTAATAGTTTTTATAATTTAAATAGTTTAAATAGTAATTAAATAATAAATAGTAAACTAGTTTAAAAATACATAAAATAAAGTTTTTATAATTTTTTAGGATTCCTATGATGGTTAATTAGATTTATAAAAATTATCATAATTTTCTAAGTTAGTTTAATATTATTTTTAATCTAAAATAGTTTAAATAGTTTAAATAATATAAATAGTTTTTAATTAATAAGAAATTCACAAAAAGACAAAAAGATTTATTTTTATTTTTTATACTTTCTTCAAGTTCTATTTTAAGTTTAGAAAATATTTTTATAAGTTTTTAGTTTAATTTGTAGTATTTATAATTTTCTCATTAAATAGTTAAATAGTTATTAATTAAATAATTAATAATAAATAATATAATAAACTTAAAAATAGTTTTATTTTCATTTTAATTTTATTTTAAGTTTAAGTTTATAGAATTTTCATTTTTAACCCTTATAGTTTATTTTTCTTAAAACTCACCTTTTTCTCAGTACGCAGTCGCGTCTGATTTTAAATTGGTGTACGTTTTTAATACCTAGCTTTCACGTAATCATTCCATTAGCTTACCTAAGTTATTTTAAGTTTTAAAACCCTAGATAATCACACACACACACACTTTATATCTTTCCTATTCACATTCACTGATCACAGATTCGTTTATAATATCACATCGCACACCTCGTTGGGACTTACGACCCGGGAAAACACTGTATTCCTCGGAAGCATTTGCCTCAGCTGTTTGACTATTACAGTTGGCCATTCACAAGTGGCTGATCAATAATTATCTGACTGTTTGAGGCGAATCAAAATTTGGCGCCGCTGCCGGGGAGGTTGTGCGCTTATTTTAAACGATTTTGCGTATTAGTGAATCTGGATATACATCCATTGTATATTTACCATCTTTTATCCATATTTTTTTTATAAAACAAAACACAAAAATACTCACCTTTATACCCTCTATCTATTTGATTCTACCTTCTTACACCCATTTCATACATAATTCTTATGGCGTCTCTCGGTTACAAGTGTTTTCACTGTAAAAGCCCGATTGAGAACGGCTTTCGTTGTCTCCGGTGTATTTGTGAGAAATGTGGCAATAATTGTAGTAACAGATTTTGTACTGTGTGCAATCTGTTCATAAGTCCAAATTCTCTCAATGATTCACCAAATTCTCCCAACTACCCTTCACAGCCCGAGATACGTGCTATTAATGACGAACCTTCAAAAATTAATCCTAACCTTTCACGGTTTACGGTTAACAGTTTATCAAGCAAACGTACAGAGCTTAGGGTAGTGACTGAAAAGAACGACTTACCTGACCTTCACGTTTATCAAGAACCAAAACCCGAGACCATAACGGAAGTGGTGGAAATTCCTAGCTCTAAGAGCACACCACTTATCCCACCTCCAGATTTTGTTCCTTGTGTCGGTTGTGGTGAGCCGCTTTTCGGTTTTCCATGTCGTTGGTGTACATGTGTACAATGTGGTAATGATATTCAAAACGGGAGTTGTTTGTTTTGTGGATCTAGTAATTCATTTGCTTATGATCCTAATCAAAACTTATTCAACGACTCTTCAAATTTTTCCAACTACCCATCACATTCATACGAGCAAGAATCATATTATCCAAATCTCAATGATGCTTCGTATCAAAATACACCAAACCAGACTCAACAGTTTTACTGTTGTGAGTACTGTGGAGGTCCACATTTTAGCTCTGATTGTCAAACAAGGAATCCATTTCCTTGTAACAATTACGACTATTCGTTTCAAGACCCACCTCCACAATACCAAATAAACCAAGCAACTCCTCAAAACCAGCAAGACCCTTATATAGAGGTTCTTGAAAAACTTAAAAACATTAGAGAGGAGTTAGCTAATATGTCGTTTCACAATGCACCAAGTTCTTCTTGTGTATATTGTGGGGGTCCTCATAATGATGATCAATGTCAACCTTCCGGTTTTGACACATCCACACCCCCACAATTTCCACTCACTCAATATTCTCGTGATAAATCTATCACGGAATTACTTGTTGAAAAACATGCTGCTAGAGACGAAAGAACCATGGAAGAATTACTAGTCTTAGAACATGCAGCTAAAATACGTACCAAATTTCAAAATGCTGCTCTTCTCTATGAGGATGATGAAAGTGATGATACCTCATCATGTTCATCAGTTGAGACTCCTTCCATGCATATACAGGGAGAAAAGAATATAACTGAATCACCAGCAGTAGAAATAATGGAACTTGTAGACTCCATTACTGCTAGTCCTTCTCATCTCCCTGAGTATGATGTTATCACACCCGAGGTTCCCACTCACTCTCTGAGCATGGGGGGCGAGCATCTTGACACTGTTCCTGCAAAGGAATCGGACGAATTCATAAAGTCTAGTGTTGAGAACCTTGTCTCAATCCCAAGTGAGTCACAGGGAATTCTTGATCATGTGTGTGATATCCCTCCTCCTCTTTTCTTTTCTAAAGATCATTCTGAAACTTCTCCCGATTCTAAATGTACATCTCATGGAGATGTTGAGTATGTTGAGGTTTCATTTCCTCATTCTGATGTTGACCCTCTTCTTGAGGAGTTCACTGATGAGCTTGCTCACATTGATTCACTTCCATCAGGAAGTGATGATGATCTTTCAGACTCTGAAGCCGATGTGGTAGAAATTGAAAATCTTATAAACTCTAGTCCCAGCATCGAGCTTAGTGATTCACATACTGATGACCATTCTTTATCTTTTGAAGACATCAGTTATGTGGACGAATTTCCTTCTGAGCTTGTCAACTCAGAAGAAGAGAATGATGAAGTTATTGACACTGAAATTAAAGATGAAGCACTACGTGCAACATTATTAAAAGTCAGTCTTCTCATTTCTAGAATCGAGGCTCTTAATGAAAAGCCTATTTCATCTCCTATCCCCGTCAAGGATAGTGAGGTTTTGATCAATGATTCTATTCCAGAATTGCAAACGTTCCATTTTGATCAAACGGAAGAGAAGATAAGTGGTATCACCACTTCTCATTCTTATAATTCTCTTCCCGTTTATGAATCATTTACTTTTGAGGAGTTCCCCAATGAACTCACTCAACTCAATCCCGAATATGAATCATTCACCTTTGATGAGTTCTCCAATGAACTCACTCATATCATATCTCTACCGGAGTATGATAGTTTCTATTTTGATCTAGACATACCCATAATATGTCTTGAT
Organism: Artemisia argyi; assembly: GCA_030686995.1. Classification (NCBI taxonomy): domain Eukaryota; kingdom Viridiplantae; phylum Streptophyta; class Magnoliopsida; order Asterales; family Asteraceae; genus Artemisia; species Artemisia argyi. The sequence goes on from CM060697.1 coordinate 176,743,638, forward strand.
CAAACGAGCTTAAACGAGGAGATTCATGAACCAATGAACTCTCCTATTGAGGAAGAAGAGTTAATCATGATTTTCATCATGACTTTCTTTCTTTTCTTCATATATTTTGTCCCTTATCCTGTTCTTCACTCTTTCGGGAGTGAAGACATTATCTTTGATCCCGGCATTCTCATTTATAAATTATGAGCCGGTTACTTATCTCATCGGTGTGGAACGTTCACGTGCTTCAAATATTTATCCAAATATCTTGAATGAAAGTCCGATGCAGATTGTCTCTTCCACATCATACTTCCCCATGGACAAATGAATTCGGGGTCGAGTCAAGCTAGTGACTCGGTAATCAAAAACATTAGCATGTATATAGGTTTTCACCTGTGTACCACCCTAGTGTGGGGGAGATACCCCACATGTTGTATATATATATATATATCTTCAAAAAAAAAAAAAAAAAAAAAAAAGTACATATAGTGATAGCTTCTATTTAAGAAGTTTTATCTAAAAAAAAATAATTGTATGTATATACATAGAGTATTTTCTTCTTACGTTCTAAGTATCGGTTTAACACCCGGTATTTTGAATATTGAGGACAATATTCAGTTCTTAGTGTGGGGGGAGATTCGTCTAACGAATTTAAACACATGTTCCATCAAGAACCCCCATTTTAGCCAAAATTTTAAATTTTTTTTTTCTCACTTAGAACGAAATAAATGGTATCAATCCTCCATGTCTAACCCACAACAGGATTGGCTAATGCAGGAGCAAACGGTTCTTGGTAAAGATAACTCAAACCCGTTTATGGCTTGCAATTTGCCAAAAATTGTATGGTTCCTCAACTCCCCATTATCCTCAAAAGCTAATGAGTTGGCTAGCCCGCAAGATTATGGCTTGTGGTAAAGGCCGTAGAAAATCCATAATTGGTAATCAGCTCACCAAGATGTTGACTATTCCATCAAGAGTTGGCTAGTCCAGAAGCAAACGGCTTTTTGTAAAGACTAATCAAATCCGTTGACAGCTGGTGATTTGCTCAAAATCACACGGTTATCAGGTGTGCCACAGTTCTTACACCTGGCTACTCCAGAAGTGATGGCTTTTGGTAAAGAGTTTTTTTTAAAAAATCCATTAAGTTTTTCTCAATAGATTGCTAGGGACTAGCAATAGTTTAGTGTGTGGGATTGATGAGTGTCTAAATACTCATCATTTTATACTAATCTGAACTGCCAAAACATACAAAAACACTCAAATATGTATCAAAATACTTAAAATATCTTAAGGGTGTGTTTTATATGTTTCAAATGCAAAATATGCAAAAACAGATTAAAAACGTACAAAGTTTGCATAATTGGCAGTTTCAGTCCCTCAAGTTTCACAAATTGGCAAAACTAGTCCCTGGTTATTCTAAAAACATGAAAATGTCACCAAAGGTCCTTTTTAATCATAAAGTTACATATTTAGTCCTTTGGTACAAAGTTTCACAAAATTACAAGTTTAGTCCCTCAACTTTGGAAATTGACAGAAATGGTCCCTGGGATGTAAAAACTTTGAGAAAAGCAATTTTGGTCCTTATACTAATAATCTTTTGCAGGTTTGGTCATTATGTGAAAAGTTTGGTGGAATTACATGATCAGTCCCTGAAGTTTGGTGAATTGTCAGTTTTAGTCCCTGGGTATTTAAAAAATTGAAAAACATCAAAAATTCCCTTGTACTATTCACCCTTGTCAAGTTTGGTCCTTATGAGAACTTTGAAAAACTTACAAAACCAAACCCTTTACTTTCACCAAATTACAAAAATGGTCCTTGTGCATAAATAAACCAAACCGGATCCTTAGTTATTATCTAAACTAAATTAAAACCCAATCCAAACAAACTAACCCACCCATTATGCCAATCCAGTCCACCAGGCCCAAAAATCTAACCCAGTCCAAACCCTGAGTCAAACCCAGTCAACCCCCCTTTTCAATACCACCCCGTCTTCCTTATTCCCACCAAAACCACCCTCCACCTCTGCTACCAAAACCACCACCTCCACCTGTCCACCCTTGCTCCCCACTCATTCCACCTCACCCTCCACCTCACACATACTCCCAAAACCCTTTAATCCCCTTAAAACCCTCGTACGCTACCACAGTTGTCCCCTTGGACTTTTGGCGCGAAAAAGCAAATTTAAACGGCCTGGATCACTCAGACCATATCAAAGGCTGTGATGTGGTGGGAAATGCTTCTGTGGGTCCCACAAGCTCAGAAACTAGCTACAAAAGGGAAATGGAGCAGAAGACATGAGGAGTAGATTAATTTTAGTTAGAGTAGTGTCGAATAGTGTAATTGGAATTTCTTAGTGTAATCTAAAGCTTCTGAGTAAGCAATTAAGTTGTTTTAATGTATTTTTAAACTTTTGCATTAATTAATTTAAAGTCTCAGCTTCTATTTCAGTTTATGCAGTTTTCTCAAATTTCCAAAATTTCATATAGTTTGTTTGTTATTTGTAGTTGTTATTGTGGTTTCTCCTATCTTATATAAGCCTTGACAAAGTTTATTTATCTTTCAGAAACTATAAATTAGCAATCTTCAGTTCAATAGAAAAAATACCAAAAATAATAAATTAAATAAGAGAAAAATAAAAAATAGAGGAAAGATCAAGAAAGAGGATTGAGCAAGGTGAATTTTGGAATTTATCTGGTTTAGAACCTTGTGGGAGGTATTAAGTTGGTTATTTTGTTCCTTGTTTCATCAGCTCTCAGCTTATTACCAATTGTAAGCAATATTTCAATATTATGTTTTTATTTTGATCATGCTTGTTACTATTTAATCATTGTTCTTATAAGTTTATTAGATATTTGTTACTGATAAAATAGGTTAGACTCAATCACTTGTTCTTTGGATTCATTTGATACTAAAAATCAAGATTACACAGTGGATACCTCATTTTTGACAAATCTGAGGTGTATGCTTGTGTAGTAGTTGATTTAGGTTAATTTAATCTTATAATATCATAATTTAGTGTTAGGAATCAGTTTAGTGAATTAAAAATATCATTTGCTTTGTAAATCATAAAAACAGTTAGTTATAAGGGGTGTTTGGTTTAGACTGATTCACCATATCTAAGTAGTAGTTGTTGTTTAAAATTGCTTCCTACATGTTAGTTTAGGTATAATTAGGTTTATTCAGTCATAAGAATTAAGTGTCATTCTTGAAAAAGTCAAAACAACCCTAGATTCACCTTGACAGTTAACTGTCAAGGTTTTTAGGTTTCCAATCTTACCCATTTTGACTTAAGGAAGTCATTCTAGCTTAATTCACCATTAGTAACACTTAATACATCAATCTAAGCTAGATAGACCAAATCAAAGCTCAAAATAGTCAAAGCTACAAGTTCTATCAAAAGTCAAAATTTCTATCATCTCAGATTTTTATAAAACTTCAAGTATTTGTTGTGAATTTAGTGTTTGCTTTGATGACCTGAAATTTGTTCCTAGTTCAAGTCCACCACCTCAACTTTAGAATTCCACCATTTTTATATTTTTAAGATTTTTGTAAGTGGGTCCCACTCAGCCCTAAACATAACTGCAGGGCAAGGTGTTGCCCTGCTCAGACCAGACCTCATCCACACCCACCACTTTGGTGGTGTTTTGTGACCAAACCAGTGGGCCCCACACCCTCTAAATAGCTTTTTCCAACCCCCCTCCTAGTAGAGAACTTAGATTGACTCTTGGTTTGACCTGAGTCATTGTGGACCCCACCTAGAAATAGCCATATACTTTGTCCCATTTCTGTGTTCTATTTAGTTTTTGGATTAGCTTATTTTGGTTTTTTAGCTTATCTACTGAGCTTATTGAGTTAAATTAAGCTTTGACAAGTCCATAAGACCTGTTAGAACCAGAAAATTCCATAGTGGGTCCCACACCAGCTCATTTGAGCTTATTTATCCATTTGGTCAACCAAAGTCAACTGTGGAGGTAATAAGCCCCCACAGTGCTTATTAATAAGTTTTAAAATTATTGTTTTTATTAAAGTTACTTATTTTTATGTATAATAAAGTTTTGTAAAATAAAAATCAAGAAAAGACAACATAAAAATAAGTGATAGTTTCTATTTAATACAATTTAATTTTAATTTTCATTTTTATCTTTTTATTAAGTAATCTGTGTTTTTATATTTTTATTAATTTCCTTATATATTAAAGTATTTTTCATAATTTTATTAGATTTTTATAATATCATTTGATAATTATTAGAATTAAAAATAGTTTTATTAGTAATTAATCAATAAATAAGTTTAAAATAGCATAATTAGTTTTTATATAGTAACACCTATATTTTATATTTTTCCTAGCTTTCATAAGTCATAATATAATTTTAGTAATTTTTCTAGAATTTTTACTGTTCATTTAATAGTTTTTATAATTTAAATAGTTTAAATAGTAATTAAATAATAAATAGAATAATAAATAGTAAACTAGTTTAAAAATACATAAAATAAAGTTTTTATAATTTTTTAGGATTCCTATGATGGTTAATTAGATTTATAAAAATTATCATAATTTTCTAAGTTAGTTTAATATTATTTTTAATCTAAAATAGTTTAAATAGTTTAAATAATATAAATAGTTTTTAATTAATAAGAAATTCACAAAAAGACAAAAAGATTTATTTTTATTTTTTATACTTTCTTCAAGTTCTATTTTAAGTTTAGAAAATATTTTTATAAGTTTTTAGTTTAATTTGTAGTATTTATAATTTTCTCATTAAATAGTTAAATAGTTATTAATTAAATAATTAATAATAAATAATATAATAAACTTAAAAATAGTTTTATTTTCATTTTAATTTTATTTTAAGTTTAAGTTTATAGAATTTTCATTTTTAACCCTTATAGTTTATTTTTCTTAAAACTCACCTTTTTCTCAGTACGCAGTCGCGTCTGATTTTAAATTGGTGTACGTTTTTAATACCTAGCTTTCACGTAATCATTCCATTAGCTTACCTAAGTTATTTTAAGTTTTAAAACCCTAGATAATCACACACACACACTTTATATCTTTCCTATTCACATTCACTGATCACAGATTCGTTTATAATATCACATCGCACACCTCGTTGGGACTTACGACCCGGGAAAACACTGTATTCCTCGGAAGCATTTGCCTCAGCTGTTTGACTATTACAGTTGGCCATTCACAAGTGGCTGATCAATAATTATCTGACTGTTTGAGGCGAATCAATGACCCCTTATTAAAATGGTTACACATTTGCGATAAAGATTGAGGCTTAGTGAGGTTACCTTTGTTGTTGGTTTTAGTGGCCATGAGAATGGTAGGGGATGACGACGAACTGTCAAAGGATCTGGTCTCTCCCAGGCTTGCATTGAACGTAGCTTCTTCAAGGAGTAGCATATTGCGAGCCGTTTCGAAAGTAGGAAGAGGCTCGCGATGCCTTATGATACGAACAATGCCTTTAAACCGATCGTCAAGACCATTTATTGCATACATAACCATGTTTTTGTCGCTTACCTTTTCACCAAGATTGTGCAAACGATCTACCATTCCTTGTATCTTCGTACAATAAGCATTGATGGACAGACTTCCGATCTTGACGGAGCGAAGTTCACTGTCAAGAGTGATTGCACGCACGTCTTTGTTATCGTGGAAGAGATCCCTGATGTGATCCCATAATGCTTTAGCATTCCCAGGGGTTGTGACAACTTGATCTTGTAGGGTTTCGTTTAAAGAACCGAGGATCCATACCTTTACGAGATCATCTTGTTTGTTCCATTCGGGGTCGGTGTTGCTTGTAGATGTTCCCTCTATGTGTGCCTTCAAACCGAGACTTCCAAGATTAATTTTTAAGAAAGAGCTCCAAGTATTATAGTTGTGTTTGTCAAGACTTAACTTGACAGGGATATTATTAGGGATACTGAATGGTACAAGTTTCTGATGAGATGGAGCTGTGTTTATGACAACGGCAGCATCATCACCAGCCATGATAGTCGAAGAAATTATTTAGGATTAGGGTTTACACGTGAAGGAGAAGGGCAGATGAGGGGGATAGGAGAAAAGATAGGAGAGGACCGTGTTTTAGGCTCTTGATACCATATTGAATGGTATATTTTCCTGTGTCTCATACAAACTGAGTACGTGATACATATAGATATCACTTGAGTTATTTTGGGTAAATACCCACTAATTACGCTAATTACATAATCATGACTAAGAGATGACAACTAATACAATTCTACAATCTTATCTACATATCAACTAATAATTATCGGTTTCGGTTCGGTTTTTCGGTTTTTTCGATTTCTAACCGTTTATATTTTGGTATGACAAATTTATACAAACAAACTTGTATTATATAAAAATTTGGTTATTCTTTTTTACTTTTTTTTATCAATCTAAGCATAATAATGTTTATTTCATAATTCTATAATTACACACATGCAAGTGAACATACATATAGTGTGATCATCGTTGTATATTTATTGATATATATTCTCCAGTAAACACACGACACGTCAAACACGCATATAAACATAAACATTAAGATAAATATATTATAAATCTACCAACAAAACGAATATTAATTTATATATTTGATTTATTTAGTTATTTATTCATATTATAATAATTATATATTATTATATAATAAAATCGGTTCGGTTCGGTTTTTACGGTTTGGTTTTCGGACGAAAACCGAAACTGAACCGTATTTTTCGATTTTTGAAAAATTACAAACCGAACCATCGGTTTTTAGTTTCGGTCGGTTTTTTCGATTTCCAGTTCCGTTTTGGTTTTTTCGGTTTTGTTTGCTCACCCCTAGATTTTAGTTAACAAAGATGGGTGAGAGGGGCGGAAGTGAGTGTTTATTCAATGTTTTGATAAACTGGGTTTGGTTTATTTATTTTATTTTTAATAGAAAACCGGGTTGACCAGGTGGTCGAACCAGGTTGACCCGGTTGAAAAAAGATAGTTTTTTTTTTTCTTTTTTTTTTAATAATAAAAAACCGGGTTGATCCGGCAGTCGAATCGATAACCCGATAACTTGACCGGGTCGATTAAAAACCCGGTTTTTAAAATATTTGTTTTATTTTAGTTAAAAATTAATGGCTCTCTTAATCTCCATGCTTTTTATATTCTCTAAAAATACTAGTTATAATACCTGTGCACGCACAGGGTTTTTAAAATTTCGTTTTGATTATGTATTATTATCGATTTAGAAATGAACCACTTAACATGTTTCAAATAGTTTTAGTTAGTGGACTAAAAATAAAAAATTATATGTATATATATTATAATCTACCTATTAGTTTAGGAGAATGGTTTTGGATTAAAAATTATATTTTATTATTCAAGCAAAATCACATGATGATACTTGACTTGCATGAGATGTTAGTGATATATGCTTTTAGTTTTGCAAACCCGTGCTATCAATTTACGATGTTTTTTGTAATTGTGGTATTTCTTTTACTTATATTTTCATTAATATATGTATTTAGATAGCTTTAAAGATTGATTCATTTCCTTGATTATGAATAATCATCATACCATGTTTACTAATGTACCTTTTTGTTTGAAAATTTGTATTTTCATAAATTTGTGTTATTTACTACTCATGTTTGATCATAAAATTACCAAATTAACATAGATGCTTATACTATAGTTTCTTTATTACATAAAGAGAAACAAAAAAAATGTAATTGGTAGAACTCAAATTTAATCTACGATTATTTATAATGTATAAGAATAATTTTTCTCTAAACCCGAACTATATAAAGAAATTATTATTACTTGTATAAGTAAATTATAAATGCATAAAAAATGACAGAGTACATCCGTAAGTCTTTTAGGATTGTTTGAATTCTTACCGACCTTTCACTTTAATGCAACTTTCTTCAAAATTGGCCTAAATCATCAAGGTAAAACACACCCATATTTTAGACCGTTGGTTAACACCAATAGTGTTATCAATGACGGTAAACACCTGCTAAGTTTTATTAATTCATTCAAAGACAAATTACACTCCGAAAAGAATTCCTACCATAAAATTCCTCATATAGGCACTAAAACACATATTTGGTACATTAACCTTCTATAACAATCATGTATTGATACTTAATCCTCCTTTAAAAAGCGCACACAACAAATTGCATTACACTTTAGTGTGTGCGATAAGATCAGAAAACTGCAAAAACCACTAACATGTTGCATTATAGTGAGGATAACAACAAAGTTAGTCATAACATCAAATCAGAAAACTTCATATTAGAACTAAAGAGGTGTTTGGTTATGCTTATTAAATGTGCTTATTGGCTTATTCAATTACCATAACACAATAAGTTTATGATAAAGTTATAAGCTTTTTTGAGAAGCTTAGTAAAAAACCCCTGAACTCCCAACTAATTCTATCATAGCTTAGTGTGTTTATAGTAAAAACATAAATATTAAGTGTAGAAATTTTCAATAAAACATAAAAAAAAAGTTAATAAAAGCTGGTGTGTATAACAAAAAAGTTAAACCGTAAAAAATTTTACTAAAAACTATCAGCTAGATAAGGCATAAGCCAAAGTGCTGTTGAGATCTCTTTCGGATTCTATTCAGAAGCAAAAAGGGGTTTACACATAAATCATAAGTATAGAATAATGGTTGTATCTCACATCCATGATTACCAAGTCAATAACATTATCGCAGTATAGTAACGTAATAACCTAATTAAAAACTATATATTCTTGCTGAATAATTCTCATGTACATACTTTTATTTCCTTTACAACGACCAACTATTATTTATTTATTTATTTATTTATTATTATTATTTTGAAACATCAAGTCAATGAATAAAGTTAGGTTATCATCTACGTAGTTTTTCGTTTTGATTTAGGAGGTGATTCTTATAAAATAAGTATTGTGATGCGTGCATTTTTTATAATTTAAGAAAAACACCTTCTATATTAAAGAATGACTATCTAACCGATGTGTTTTGTTTGTTTTTTTTTTTTCAATAATTAGCTTTGTATAACATTTTTAACTGACAGAGATGTTGAGTTTGAGATTAATGTTGTTGTTTAACTTTAACTATTGATATCATGTTGTACAAAATGTGCGAGTTTAATGGCATATAATGAGCATTGATAAAGTTAAAATATGTTCCGTAAAGTTTTTAAAATGTTTTTATGGATATCCATATATAAATTTTAAATAACAATTTCATGAGTCGTTGATATAAGTAGAATTGCGTATATTTATTTTATATCACAGTAACTCATGCTTACCATTTGATATTTATATTCTCGTTACTAATAATTTAGCCGTATTTCAAACCCGTGTACGCATAAATTAAAATTTTAAATAGTAACATGAGTCCTTATTAAAAAAAATATATTCTAATGTATGAAAGTTTAAAACTAACATTAGTTTAAAAAATATTAACGTATAATAAAACTAATTCGCATATTTACCAAATTTATTTTAATAGATGAAAGTCAAAAAAACTAATACTATCACTCATGTAATTTTAAACAAAGTTAACATTATAAAGTATAGGGGGTATGAAGTGTAAGGGGTTATTTGTTTATTATCTAAAGTTATTAAAAAACATGGAGACTTATAATTTTACACTTAACCACTAAGGTTTTATTAATTACCTCCTCTTTTCTTAAGTTTTTATTTTTATAAATTTGACACCTATATTTTTATGTGTTTTTTTTATCAATCAAATTTTTCACCAAATTTATTAAAGTTTGACCAAAATCAATTCAATTTTGACTTTTTATTGGCCAATTATATTGCTTGATTTTGCTTATGTGTCAAAATCGAGCTCTCCTATTGGTCCAATTTTTTTTCAATGAGAAGGGTTTTGCAAAAATACTCCAAAATAATGTAATTCTTGTATTATATAAAAGATATATGTCAACTCATACACACCAACAAATTGTATTTTATTTAACCTATGATCGTGGAGGATAACATAAAATACAAAGCACATAAATATATGCATGCATCCCATTGATGGCTATTAAATTAAGACATTGTGGGGGTTTAACCCAAGCCATTTTCAACACCAAAACTTACATGTCCTCGTACAAGAAATGTGAAATTTGTATTCAACATACTTTTGTAATTGTATACAAAAATATGCCAAGTTTTATAGAAATGACAATATCAGCTGTCAGTTAATTTTTTTAAGATGAATAATAGTAAAAACTAATGAGGCCAACCGAACCAAAAACCGAACCGAACCGAAAAAAATCCAAACCGAACTTATAACCGAACCGAACCGAATTAAAAATTCGGTTTTCGGTTTGGATATGGGTTTGGCTATCTGAACCGAAAACCGAATTTATATAAATATATATATTTTTTTTTATATATTTATATTATTTTATATATATAAAATGTCTATTAAAATTTATACTAATATAAAAAACACTTTTTATGCTTGAAATATATTTTTTTTTGCAAAACTATATATAATTAAATTTAAAACAAAATATAAATAGTGTAATTCAAGTATAAAATTTGGTTTTCGGTTTTGACCAATAACCGAACCGAACTTCGGTTCGGTTCTCGGTTCGGTCATAAATATTTTCGGTTCCGTTCGGTTTTCGGTTATGACCAAAATTTTTTTTTAACCGAACAACCCGAACCGAATAAACCGATTAACCGAAAACCGATGAACACCCCTAGGCCAAACCCTAACATTAACTCAACACAAAAATAAAAGACGATGGGTCCAACAAATCAACCAGCACAATCCAGTCCATTTTATATTGAACTTGGTTGTACTTGTGATACCACAGGCCAGAAGAAATTGTGATGGCTTTTTGAAGCTTTAAATCTGTAGAAAAACAAACATGGCAGTTAGGAGCTTTTTCATGAATCAACTTGTACACGGTAACTAGTTACGTCCAGGACTCATAGCGCAAAGAACTTGCCAGGGGCCCCAGTACAGCATGCCTCGAAGAAAAACTATGATAAACGAATATCTCCATTTTGATTGTAGAAGTACATTCAATCTTGATTTCCTAAACTGAGTTTCACATAAGTACTTTACTAAGATACCCTGCTTTGAATCTAATTAACTAGCCATATTCAATCATCAATTCAAGAGAACAAAAAACAAAACAAAAAAAGTTGGAAGCTTTGGAAAGAGCGAAACTGCAAGTATGATGCCCGTTAGCATAGCTGAATGGATCTGAAAACTCAATGCTGTGAGCACCATCATCATATCATAATGTCAGAATTTACCATGTTGTGGTCAACTGGGGAGCATGTTCATTGTGGAGTTGGCCAGCCCATGTTTGAATACATTGGCAGATTTTGCATCGGTGGTTGTTGTCGTTGTGGCTGGTGTTGTTGTTGTTGCTGTTGCTGCTGGTGTTGTTGTTGTTGCTGTTGGTGTTGTTGTTGCTGCGGGTGTTGGTGTTGCTGCGGGTGTTGGTGTTGCTGCGGGTGTTGGTGTTGGTGTTGGTGTTGCTGCAGGTGTTGGGGAGTATTGTTGTAGGATCCAGGGTTCCGATGAAGAGAGCTGCTCCCACTCTCATCAGATGATTCAGTTGACGGCCCTTCAGATGGAGGACTAATACCAGGAACCGCGCCTCCGCCACCAAAACTCACCATGTTTGGTGGTGCCACTGATGATGGCCCAACACTAGGTTTGGGTTTCTTGCTCTCTGCAATAAAGCTACCGACAATAACCTGTTGCACAGTTCATGGTTAGCTTTTTTTGTCAAAAATATTGTACGAGTGTCTGTATAGAGAAATGAAAGAAGAGCGGACCTGCACAGGTGAGGCAGCAACCAACATGCCAGCAACACCGCCACCCAAAACTCGGCCATCTGAACCGGCAAGAGAAACACTCAATCCAGTAGGTTTGCTGTGGTTACCATTACCATTACTCTCCTCAGACTGCATGAAGGAACCTGATAAAGATATTATCTCAAATCGGCCCTGAAAATTAGATCATAAAAAACCAGTGAGATTTAGTTATATGTGGAATACTTAGAACTGGAGTAACCCAAATCTAAAACCACAAGGCTCCCACAATGAGAAATGTATCTAGTCTAAACAACTCTGTACCAGTTCAGTTCTGGTCTATAATTGTAACAGTCTCAAAACTTAACTGAGAATCAAAACCCTAAAACAATGCCATTTCAAGTTTCATAAAACCGATAAGATTCACCAAGTACCAGAGTTTACAGAATTAGCATCGAGTACCAGTTGTTAGAAAATTACAAATATTTTTACCCACCTCTAGAAGTAGAGGGCCATTTCAACCCATTTACATACTAGTGAGCAATGAGTCGATTTGGGTTACGTACGTATGTTTTATCTCTAACGGGTCAAATGGAACAAATGGGAAGAAAGCTAACCCATTTTGTCATAACATTAAAATTTCCATGGGACAATATAACTCAAAAACTGGACTTTCTTCGAGATTAATGGACTACAAAAAATCAAAAATGCATGTCAACTTTTGCACTTTTTGTTGGTCCTTCTATCACAAGAAACTAGAGACAATTTTTTACTGATCTTTAAAGAAGGGTGATTTAGGACCTTCAAATCTATCTTAGCGTTATATTTACTACACGAGAAATCGTATATTGAACTGATTTGGCTGCAAGGGACGTAGGGTATCGTCCTCACATGAAGTTGCAAAACTTAAAAAAGTCAATTACATACGAGTTTCTTCACCCCTGTTTAGAGTGGCATTCTAAGTAAAGGAATGATTATATAAAATACTTTAGTGCGTATCTTACAGCACAGGCAAATGAATGGCGCTGCTAATCTCCAAGATATAAGAGAAAGTAAAGTTTTATTGCCCTTTAAGAGGGATGAAAGAAACTGGCATACGATTTTATATGAGTACCTATAAGTAAGCCAGAAACAGAACTTGAAGAAGGGATATTTCACAAAAAGGTTGATTCAACGGGGCAACCCTAACCGGGAGGCCGCGGCCCTTCTCCAAGGACCGCACCTCAAGCATTCAGTTGTTCCCCATGAACCGGGGGTAATGGAATTAAACCCAAGACTTTCACAAACGCCTTCCCTTTCCTGGACCCACAAGGACGTTTGCGCTGGGGGAAAAGGTACCCGAAGGCTGGCCCTAAAGGGATATTTTCTGGTAACAGAATGTTTGGAGAAAATGTACAAACCTCATATGTTACAGTGCCACCGGTTGATGCTGGCTGACGGAGAGTCACATTGCAGATCGAACCATTGGCAGATAGAATACAGACTGTACGAGGGCCTTGTTGTGAAAATGACATAAGTGTTGAGGCAATATCCTGTTAAAATGAAAAATACATCACTGTTAATATGGTGTTAAACAGCATATAAGTCCATCCAAGGTTACCAAAGTTGGGGAATATACATCACTCAAATCTCCTTGCAGATAAAACCATTAAGTTTGATGTTCAAACAGAATGCGCTGTGGCAATTTTGTAGATAGCAATACCAGATAGCAGTATTAAAATCCAACTACTATATAAACGTCACCAAGAAGTAATAGTGGTACAATATACGACAAAAGTAGGTAGTCAAATGGAGTCAGCCCTAGCAAACAATCAAGCCATTGCTAGGAAAAAGGGATTCACAGACAAACATTAATTCAGTTCATACATAAATACCATAGATAGTTAAATTATTTGTGTGTAGTCATCCAACGTGCATTAAATCCATATCATCCAAACTTTTTGTTAACTAAATTGATGAAACAAGTAACGGTTATGATAAATACCCCTTCTGTGTCAGGAACCTTGCAACAATATGTGGCTAATAATCAAATGCTTACAACATAGTTTTCAAATAGTTCATACTTCTTATGTAATTAGTTTCATAACAGTAATGACAGATAATACAGGTCTATTAAGGTTCAAGATTATATTCTCGATAAACCAGATCACCAATAGATTCATGACCTACTAGCATCAAAATCATAAAGATCAATTAATATAACAATCTTTTTATTGCAATAAATAGCAATCTTATTGAACTCCAATGTTCACAACAGACTCATGTAAGCAACTATTCGCCAAATTCATATTCATACATTTATTCGAACTATTTCTTAAATAAAAAACAACCAAAAAAACATACACGTCATCCAAATTCAATTCAAGACTGCAAACATCTATAACATTACCTCCCCTGCTTTAACAATTATGACATGAGGCGTAAACCCAACTCCAGCAGCACCTGCCCATAACAAAAAAAAAACACCCCAACAATTATCAAACTACTACAAAAGTACAATTCAACACAAACACCAAACAACACCTATATACATACCTAACGCATCCATTTGCCTCTTCGCAAAACCAGCAGGCCTTCCTTTATGTTTCCTAACAGACAAATCCACATTCACATCCGCATTCGTCGCCCCATCATTAGAACTCTCCAAATTCCCACCCCCAACACCCGAAACAGCCACATTCGGCCCCGGAGACAAACCGAGGGCCACATTACCCCCATCGCCCACAGGCGAATACTTTCTAGGCCTACCCCTTTTCTTTTTAGCAGGCTCTAAACTATACCCACTTCCCAAAAACCCCCCAGATTGCAAAGATCCATCACCACTACTAAACTGATCACCACCACTACCATATGGAAACCTTGGCTGCACTGAACCAGGACTACTACTAATCAAGTTCACATTTTTATTACTATTATGATTGAAACTAGGTGGCATCATCATGTTCATGTTCATGTTCATGTTCATGTTCATACCAGGTGGTGTTTGATGATAAGAATCATGTGAATCCATTAAAGATTTGATTTTTAAGCAAAATTGAGATATGGGTAGTGCTGATCTAAGTGAATCTTGATGAAAATGTGAAGGGGCGATTGATTAAAAAGGGTTTAAAGAAGAAGGGATTTAGGGTTTTAAAGATTTTGATGAGTATGATGAATGTTGGATTGGTTTGGTTTGGTTTGGTTTGGTTTGGTGCATTTATTGTGTCTACTAGTTAGTAGTTGCTAGTTTGTGTTTGACACCAACTTTGTGTTGTGTTGTGTCGATCTTTGCTTTTACATGTCTTTTCTACACCAACTTTGAAACATTTTTCTGTTGCCGAAATCTCTAGTCAAACTATTTTATATGAGTATACTATTATTATTATTTTAAGCATGAGATTTTTTTTATATATAATTATAAAGTATTACTATAATTTATAAAAGTGCAAATCACTCATAAAAGTCACAAAAAAAATATACCTGTTGATGTTTAAACGGGTGATTGGTGCATTTTCTAGCAGTTTCTTTCTGATCTCTCTTATTAAACCAATCACCCGTTGACATGTGTGAATTTTTTTGTGAATTTTGTGAGTGATTATAACATTTCTCTTTATAAATTTGGGGGGGGGGGGGGGGGTTCATAAAATTTTTTAGATATTTTAAAAAATTTACATTATAATTTTTTTCGCTAGAGGACACGTGAGCCCCCTTTGTCTCCGCCCATGGTTCTAGTGCGTCGAGAATGACGCATCATAGCCATGTTAACTTCCATGTGGAGCACTTTCTTTATTATATCTACTCTTCTTTGAAAATGTATACATTTAAAGTGTATACTCTCTCTCACTCTCTCTCAAACCTATTAAAATTTGACTACTCTCTACTTCGCAAAAAAATCATCAAATTGGCATCGTCCAACTAGCGTAGTTGTATTGCATTACAATCACCGGCCACATAGCGAGTATTATACACTTTAAGTTGTATATATGGTTCTTATATTTGATTACATAGCATTACACAACAACATATCTAATCCCACTGGAGCGGGTATGGAAAACTTTGTTAAAAAGAATGAGAAAGTTTGTTGCTAAGACTCATGCTAATGGGAGTCTTTTGGCAACCACAACATCAAAAATGCAACGCGTTCCCCTACTATCCAAGGCAAATGCGACGCGTTACTTGGCAAACTTTTCAAAGTTATGATTGCCTACACAATCGAAACTTTCAATTTTTTTGTGTGTACTTTTTTATTTATTTATTTTTGTGGGGTATGTTTTTTGCTATCGTTGGAGGTCGCCTTATTAGCAAATTGTGGTTGGGGTGGAGTTGTGAAGAGTGAAAGATGAAGTGGCGCTGACGTGGCGATGTTACTTAGGTGGTCTAAGGAAGACTTTGTTTCTCACTTTGTGTCTTGTGCTACTTTTAAGGAAGACTTTGTTTCTCACTTTGTGTCTTGTGCTACTTTTAATTAGTTAGGGTTGTATCACTGTATGGATATGCGTTTCCAAAGTGGTTGGTAACTGAATAACAAACATTCACTGTTCATAGAAAAAAGAGTAAGAAATATCAATAGTAGCTACAATAAATTATCCAGACACTTTCAAACATATACTCATCCTTTGAGTAAATCCTGCACAATTTAGGGGCGTTAAGAAAGTTCTACGTCGCTTTTAGGGTTATATGAACCACTTTGAAAAGCAGATTTAGTTTCAAACATGACATACACTGATTGCTTAACAAAATGAAAATCAGAACACAGAAGTCAAAAATCAGAATTCAGCTAATTTTGACCTTCAAAGTCAAAAGTTGGGTGCAAAAGTTAGTAGCTATCCTAACACAGCCAGTGTACAACCTGCTTCCTCTTTTTGAATAATTTAGGCTTGCATTAACTATTTGCATCCACCTAATATTGGAGCAACATTTTCCAGTGTTGTTGAAATAACTGTTTGATGCTATATAATCATCTGACTTATGAGTCAGCTGGCAAACAATATAACAAGGGCCGTAACAAATTCCACGTGTAACTTTTATGAAGACGATAGTAATCAAAGCATAAAAAGAACTGAATTAATGCTCAATGGTGAATTATGTTCAACACAATTAACTATTTCATATATAAGCAATTCTTCCTGATTCAGCAAGTTTAAATTAAAAAAAATGCATTTATAACCACCAAAACAAATAAAATTTTAATCCGATCATTCCTATAAACGTTATAGCACAAACCTGGAACAATATGGGCATTACAAGTACTCATAGTTTAGACCACTGAGATTGACACTATAGACACTAAGCTTGATTATAACTAACTCAAGTCGGTTCACCATGTCATCACGAAAGTCCGTAAAAATCCATTTGAACTCAGCATCTGATCTCATACGAACCAGCTTTGGTAATATACCTGACCCACTCAACGGTATTGTAGCCACTCTTCTCCCATACCTGCGAAAAACGGCAAGCAAATTAACAATTGGTGATTTAAGAAGTTTGTTACTTCACTACATTCAAAACTGCAGATATTGTAGTAAAATGTACCTTGAGAAACCTGACTCTTAATCCAGATGCTGTAAACATAGGAACCTGCAAAAGTTAAAAAAATTAGAAATTATTTGATGGTACGAATCTTAATTTTGCTTTTCATGTTTCAGGGACAAAGTTCTTTGCTATGGCGTGGAAAGTAGTATATAGACACTAAATACATCCTGTATGTATGAAGTTTAATCAAGTTTTCTAGAAGAGTATAAGAAGCACCTGAAACTCCATCTGTATTGGTGGCCTAGTCCAAGACTTCTTTTCTGCAATTGTTGAAATCAACTCCACTTCTGCACTCAGAGTTGCTTCAGTTTGTCCTGGAAATTTCCTTATCCTGCAAATTTTTATACCAATGGTTATAGTAACAGACACACCATTTATAATAAAACATGAAATGGTTAGGTACTTACTTCCACATCAAACAATCCATAGAAGCATTGTATTTTGCTCGCCCCGATGTCACTTGAACACTTGTTTTTGCGGTTTGTTTGGGTACTGGAACCTTAACCACAACTCCAAGTGCAAACATTTTTGCCCCAAAGACACTCTTAACCTGCAAGCCAATAATGTTATAATAATAACTACACTAATAAGGCTCCTAATATACGGTGTAGTTGTTCACAAACCTTAACGTTAACTTCCATGCGTGTCCTACCCATTTCCTTGATGGTAGGCAACACCCGAAAAGGGAGGTTTACACCCTCAGTGATACGATATCTGATACATGAATTATCAGCAAAACTGTTAAAATCTGTGGGATAAAAATGTAACATTTGTATATCGGAATGGTGAGTTTACTTCATTAGTTCGAATTCACCATCTGGTGGCACGAAACTGACAGTTTTTTCTGAATTAAATCTGGTTAAGTTTACACACTGATGGAAGGTGACATCATCCAGCTCAATAGTTTTCCCACTGCATTAGTAGTAAATTAAGATTTTATTATCAAACGAAGCAAACATTAAAGACTTACACATAAATATATACATGAAATCAGATATTACCTCTTAGTGGGACGTGACTTAATTTCAGACTCCTTCTCGAGTCCAATTTTGTCATTCAATCCCAGCTTCAAATCAGGCATTCCAGAAAGAAAGCATTTCATAAGAACCTTACCCGTTACATCACAACGAAGTACACTACCTATTACCATCAAATTGTTTATTAGACAACAAAAGCGAATGCATGCAAATTGATAAACCATTAAATTAATAAACCGTACCTTTTGAAGACATAAGAAGATTAACACTTTCCACAATATCCAAAAACACCTCGTTCTTCTTATAATGAAGGCCTTCCCTACGCCATCCAACTGCACCAGTTACTTGTAAAGTAGCATTGGGGACAGGTTTATCTGTTGGCTGTTTACATTCAAACCGAGTTACAAGTCAGAATATATAGATTCATTGTTTATATAGCCGAATAAGATCTATAATAGGTCACATCTAACCTTTGATGAGAATGGTGAGCGAACACCTTCTTGAGTAATGTAAAGCTTCAAAATTTCTGGTGAAAGATTTTGCGGATAACCAAAGTCCATAATTTCTGCAGATCAAAACAGATATACAACAGAGTGAAACACTATATAGTAAAAAATAAATAAAAATGAAGACCTGTGATTTAAATAAAGCACTCCATACCATCTAATAACTCGTATATCAAAACGAAGTTGTTGCGAATGGCATCCTCATCAAAAGCACCACCAAAATATGATTTAAATAAATTAACCGCCTGCATAAGAGGACATGTATGGTTAACAAACTTAAGAGCAAACACTAATCTGATAAACCCTTGAAAATAAAAAAATTACCTCAACAACGAACTTGAAGGCACATGCTACATTAGCATTGCTGCTGACAACGATGACAATGTAGACATTGCTAATTCTCATATAGAAGAAAGAGCAACCACCAATCTGGCGCACAGGACATGTGCCTAGTTCCTTAGTTTGCATTATGTGCAGTCTAAAGGCATCAACCATGTTTCCCCTATAAGATGCAACAATAAAGAACAAACAGAAAAAGTAAGATAAGAAAACACATTTCCCCTGAACTTGCAAGAAACTTCTAATACTAATTACTTAATGAGATCCACATATAACTTATTAAAAAGAAGGTATAGCCTCTTAATCTGCAACATACTATTAGAATGTAATAAGATATTTGTTCACATAGAGAGATGAGTGGGCAACCATTATAAATCCCTCTAACCCATTAGTTTACCTTATCTAGCCTGTTACAGGCCGAACTTCAAACCAAGGGGCTTATAGCCTAGTTGTATACTTGTATATGTGAGATGGTGTAAGATGCTCCCCAACCTAGTAGTTGTGGGTTCAAATCCTGTCTAGGACATAGTTTTAGAAAGTGCGCCTGAGGCTCAAGCTCTAGGGATTTTTTCGGATCGAGGCTCCACACATGCACAAGGCTCACAAAAGGCTCAGTGCCTTGGGCTTTAGAGCCTTGCGCCTATGAGAGGTGACAAGTTTTGAACTAACTAAATCAGAGAATTTGAGAATTTTTTCCTTCAATTCAAGTGTCTATACATATAGACCTCTCCTTCAATTTCGAGCATGAGATAATAAAATGTCATCATGCCATCATCTTGATACATTGGTTGATATTTAGGGCTTGAAGCTGAGATTTGTTTCGATATATTAAGTATTTCAGTGTTAATTTAAGTCATCATTAATACATAAATTGTTGCACAAAACTTTTAAAATTTTATTCAATTCACTGCGCCTCATATTCTTGAAGGCCACGCCTTGATATGCGCCTCACCTCAAGGCTTCATAAGCCCTTTGCGCCTTAAGCCTTTCAAAACATTGGTCTAGGACATGTGTGTGACTATTTGTATTGTATATGGTGTGATTCTTAGTTGCCTTTCTAAATACATAAATAAACAAACGAAACAACCAAGCTTCAAATTCATGAGCCAGATGGAACCCATAAGTACCTCAAGTTTATAAAAATTGGCTCACAATGGGATACCTACATTTGCATCCAAAGCATACTAACTTTTAGAAAAAAGGCTAGCGGCATTTTGTACCTCCCAAGAGAACGGTTATGGTCAAGATGTCAATGACCCATAGTTAAAGGCAAAAGTGGCCTCAAGGTGATGTGCCTTCCCTAG
Organism: Artemisia argyi; assembly: GCA_030686995.1. Classification (NCBI taxonomy): domain Eukaryota; kingdom Viridiplantae; phylum Streptophyta; class Magnoliopsida; order Asterales; family Asteraceae; genus Artemisia; species Artemisia argyi. The sequence continues at coordinate 176,764,014 of CM060697.1, forward strand.
GATCTAAGGCGAGAGGCATCAAAAAGCGAGCACATCAGTGAACGTTTTAACCCTTTGTGCATAGGATAGTGTCAAACATGGAAAGAATGATTAGATAAGAACACGAACATTGTTACCTTAAATTTCCATTTTTAATAGAAAAAGACTAAAAAAGAGGTTTATAGTTTATTAAAACCTTAAAGTCTAGTATTCTATTCTTATTCAGAATAATCGTCTAAGTTGTCATTTCCGATCTCCCAATCGTTTCCAATATCCACTATATCAACTTGTGTAATTACTAATTAGTTAAAAACTTAAAAAATAAATTAGAAAAGATCCCTTGTATTAGCCATTATAGTAAAAAGGTGATAGTCTTGGAAATTGTTTGTTTAAGCTTATATGTGGGCTTATGAGCTTATTTAATTTCGGTTTATGTTTTATAAGCCTCAAATTTCCGGCTTATTTTGAGACTTATGGGCTTATAAGAGTTTATCATATCGTAATAAACTAATATAAACCCACGAGTCTCAAAATAAGCCATAAAATTGGACCTTATGTAAATATAAGGCGAAACACAAATAAGCTCATAAGCCACATATAAGCTTACACAAACACCCCCTATGCTTTTAACTACCTTGGGCATACTTGTAACACATGAAGACGCCCTTAATATATAAGTCCCAGTGATTCTAGGTTACACAGAAGAGGCAAACAAACAATCAACCGCAGAACGGAAAAACCAGCGAGTGAATACCACATTCAAGTAGTAGTAACCCTAATTTATTAATCTCTTATAATATGTAGTCACTCTTAATTAATAATAATAATAATAATACCAAAGTTGTAGTATAAGCCATGATAACAAAATGTATTTCACAAAACTAATCTTCTAGAATAGATCACAAAACAATTAAATGCACTTTAAAATAATAATAAGAATAAAAAGCTGATGTGACTGACCCGACGTCATCACGGTAAAGACGATTGATGAGGACATCACCGCGGAGATTCAAAAAGTATATCGCCGACGCAGCCACCGGCATCTTACTATATTAATTTATCTAAAATAATAAACAGTGCTTATTATTAGATCAGATCTGAAGGATCTTCGATATTTCAGATTAGCTGTTGTTGTTGTATCATTTTCTTCTTCCAAAGCAAACCAGCAGCTAGGTGGAGACACTTTTAATTATGAGACTAGTCAATTCCTATATCAAAAATATTAGTATTGATTAATGTTGACTCAAACTTTAAAAATACAATAACTTTGTTAGATTCAAATTCATTTATTTATAAAAGAAAATATAATTTATTAAATATTTAGATAGTTAATTACAGTACAATTTAAACTACTAAACTTTTCACTTTGACTTACTCCACGGTCCACACCCATTCTGCATTACATGGTCTTATCTTGAAGATTTTAGGGGCCGTTTGATAATTTAGCGCTGAATACATCAAAGGTGCTGAGTGAAAATGTTTCTGAGTGTTTGATAAATTCCTGAATATCAATTTTAAATAAACAAAATTACTATATTAACCTCCACTGTAATTTAATAAAATTTGTTAGTTGATGATGTTAATCTATAAAATTTATATATATTCTAAAAAGCGTTATGGGTACTGTAGCAACAGTACCCACGCAAGTTTCGTAATTGCCCCATTTTAGTCCCTGAAGTTGGTTATCAAGTGCGAAGTTAGTCCTTAATAGTCCTTAACGGCCGTTATCTAACAAGGGTAGGGACTAACTGTGCAACAGGGCGCCACATTAAGGGCTAAAATTGAAAATTCATTTGCTACAGTGCGAAACAGTGCAACACAGTGTTGCTACAGTGCTGCTACAGTGCCAAATAGTACCGTGTACTGTTACTAACTATTTTACGATTTCAGTCCCTCAGTTAGGTGTAAATTCCACCGTTAGTCCCCCGTTAGCGATCTTTTGCAAATTTAGTCCTTACTAACCAAAAAAAAAAAATCGATCTTTTTATTCGAGTTTATATTAAACACAACAATCCCGCAGCAACGCGCGGGTGCCCCAGCTCGTATAGTATAAAAAGTGAATGTAACTAAAAGAAAACCATATAAATTACATAAGTTTTTCATAAATATCATCACATGTTTTAACAATAACTAAAGTAACCTCATATCAATGGACCAATGAATATATACATGACCAAACACAATTCAACATAATTTTAATAAGTAAAAATTACCAATAAATTACATATAAGTAAAAGAATACATGAACAAACTTTAGTGTGTCTTTTCTTATTGTCTTTTTGTATATAGCTGAGCAAAAGTCGTCCATAAACAATACTATATTGTCTTCTTGTGATATGTTCAAGTCTTTTTGTGATTTTAATTTTGGTGACACTTGTGAACACATTTTTTAGCCTTCAGTAGTTGTGCTCCTTTTTCATGAAACAACACATCGATAGCTTCATCCAATGAAACAGTGTTTCCCTTTTTTGTTGTGCTTGAATTCATATGATTCGTGAGAGTGGGAATGTGACGAAAGGGTATTTTGTGAATACATGGTCCACTGAATCGTTTAGCAGCCTATAATGAACAAAATCGGTCAGCGCCAGATTTGTCATTCAGCGACGATTTTTTTGTTGTCAAACACTCTGACCGATTAATTTTATAGTACACAGTGCTGGATCATTTCATTAAGGAGTAAACAAACTGTTGAAAGTATAACTCAACCTGGAAATATATTACAGGGACTAACTCTATCACTTCTTTATTCTCAGTTACATTGCTATTGAAGTTTTAGCTGTGGTTGAAGAAAGATGAAAAGATGAAGGACTGGTTGTGTTTATTGGATAGAGCCGTTGGATTGGGGAGTACATATACTACAGACATAGATGCTGCTCTCTGGCCCTCACACACAGAATAATCCATTTTTGCTGCTCTCTCTCACTCCACAATGTAACCAACTGTCTCTTTCTCTCCAAACGGCTCTTTATAGAGCCGTTATACCACCACCACAAAAGCTTCTACTTCCTCTTATTGTTAAGCTGTTATCAGCTTCTTTTTTATTCTTCTTCATTGTAATAGAACTAATATCAAGTTAGATATTAGGGGTTCGACAGTGTAGCTGGAGTACCCATTGTTGTTTCCTTGTTGGTTTGCCTGATTAAGATAAGCCTGTGTTATTTCTTGGTTACCAATCTGCTTGAGATCAGTTTGGACTTTGGGATTGTAATCATTCGGTTATTATTAGTAAAAGAATCATTCGACTTCACTTTTTCTACATGGTATCAGAGCCAGGTTGCTCTGAAAAACGTTTTTCAAAAATTAGGGTTTCTAAGATTTTGGGGATTTTTCAAAATTAATTCGATTAATCTCAATTTACTGATATTAATTGGTGTCTTTTGACTCTAATTGATTAATTCAAAGAGATTTTTTCAAAACGCCCAATCTTTGAGAAAATTGGGTTTCGGTTATTTTTGGGGTTTTATCTTTGGACTTGATTGATGTTTTTGGTAAGGCGGTTTCTTGTTGGAAAGGCGCTTTTATGAATTAAGCATATGAAAGTTAGGGGTATTTTTCCGGATGTAGTGACGATGAATACGGTTGTTCGTGTATGGAAAAGCTGGGAGATTGGAAGATGCGGCTGATGTGATTGATTGAGATGGAAGAAAGGGGAATTTTACCTGATATGAAGACTTACAAAATCCTTTTGTCTCTATATGAAGATACTGGAGATATAGATGATGCTCTTCGCTGCTATAGTATGATAAGGGAAGTTGGTTTTTTCCCTTGATGTCATTACCCATAGAGCTGTTCCTCAGATTTTATGTGAGCGAAGGTTGGTTCATGAAGTGGAAATTGTGATTAAGGAAATTGAAAGATCGGGGTTGTGTATTGATAATCAGTCTGCTCCCATTGGTAATTGGGGTTGTGTATTGGTAATCGGGAATTTGGTTAACTTTGTCGAGGCCATCTCGACTTCCACTTGTTGCCCATTCTCACGGGCACATTCCCTTGATTCGCCCTCTTCGGCCACTTTCAAAGACGAGGTTTCTCGTTCGCGGCATCAGAAATCTGTGTCGACGAGTTTTGGTTTGGAGGATCAGCCGGCGTGGCTTGATGATTTATTGGTCGAGAACAAGCAACTTAAGCAGCTGTTGGCCAGGATGCTATATGTTTAATGAAGCAAGAGAAAGGGAGTTGGTTTTTGCTCAAGAATTCGAAACCAATATTAAAAAGATGCAACAGAGGATTTCGAAGATGTAGGCCACGCCAGAATGCAAGAGACATGTTGGACTCTGATTTGAAGCCGAGTACGTGGTTGGTTGTGAAAGAGAGAAGGATATTACAGAATCAAGTGCATTGCTCCTGCTGATTCCGCTGCTTCTTGGTTTTATGCGTGCACTGTAACACCTCTCACACTCTCTCTTTTATTTCAATTTTTTTCTTTGTTTAGATTGATGGGGAGTAGGAGTTGAGATTGTTGGAAGTTGTCGTTATTTTTTGCCTCCTTGTTCTTTTAAACCTTTTAGATGTGGTTTTTAAAATTTGTTTGTGGCTTTCTGTCCAGCCAAGTCTGCCCCAAATTAGGGTGAACTTGGTGTGGTTGTTGTTGTTGTCACAACCCACCCATATAGGGTGTGTCGTTGCTGACTTTGTTGCATAAATTGGCCATGCTTGTATGTTTTTTTCTGCACTTATAGTAGTGTTGGTTGCTGATTTTTCAGCATCTTTAGAAGTGTTTTGTTGCTGGTTTTCAGCATCTTTCAAAAGTGTTTGGTTGCTATTTTTTTTCAGCATGTATTTTGGGCATGTTGTTTGCTGTTTCTCAGCCCCAAATGGGGTATTTTGCTGCTGGTTTCACAGCAGCAGAAGGGGTGTTTGCCTTGCTTATTTGCAGCCCCAAAAGGGGGTGTAATAGGGATGTAAAGCTGCTGAATTTACAGCAGCACCTTGTCTGTTCGGTGGTTGCTAAAACAGCCCTAATCATGTTGTAAAGACCTGCTTGTTGCATTGGTAGACATGGTGATTATATTATCACCCATGTTGGTAATTTGTTGCTGCTGATATTTATTCAGCATGTTTGTGGACATGGTTCGCGGTACTATGGGTCTTGGGGATTGATGACCCCTTGCCCGCGTTGTTTGTTGTGTCGTCTTGGCATGGCCTTGGTTAAGATTGGTTTACCAAGTGACTTCTAAAGAAGTTCATTTGGAATGTTGTTGGTTTCTCTCTTGAAGAACCTGATCTTGAATCAGTTAATGATTCTTTCAGGTGGTTTATACCTGGTGATGTATTTCAGTCCTCTGATATATCTGAGGCTGGAGTGTTGATTGTTGCAACAGTTGTGTTGTATGATTGGTTGAAAGAGAGTTTGTATTCTCTGTTGCTATGGGAGCTGTTAAGCAAACAGTTCATGTTGATTTAACCCTTTAGGCTGTAAAAGCCTTATGTTGTGTGTTGACTCAAAAACCTTTGAAGGATGAAGTCACTCACTCTCTGAGAACTTAACTTCTCAGTTGTTAACATGGAGTACTCCTCCATCTTGTTAAACCAACCCAAGCTCTTATGTGTGGTTGGTATGGTTTATGGTTTGACTGATCTTTGTGGATCTAGTCTTTATGTGTGGTTGGTATTAACCCACACTTTTATCTCACAGCCTGCATCTTAAAAGAGATGGCTTGTGTTCTTGGATGGTTCTTCCAAGTCTGATCATAGCATCAGCTTGGTGTATTATTGGTAACACCCTGAGTGCTCAGGATTGTGCTTACCTTTGTATTGATTGACTCAAGTTGGAGTTCAATCTTGTCTTGTCTGATCCAAAGCTATATTTCTGAGTATATTTCTACTCAGTTGTCAACATGGATATTGTTTCATGTTGTTGGATCCTTTGTCTAGTTCTTTGTTGGACTGGTTATTGTATAAACTGAAATTGATCAGTTTCTTGTGTACAAGTTATTGATGCCTCACTCTTAAAAGAGTTGGCTAGTGTTCTTTTATGGTGATGGTATATTGTTGTTAAACATCCAGTTGTGGAACCTGGTTGTATCTTGTATTGATTGACTCTGGAGTTCAATCTTTTGCAGTCTCTTGTGTGAGCTGCCTTCTTTCACCACTCTCAATGTTGAAGGTGGTTGGTCTTCATTATGGGTATATGTGTTTCCCATTTGTCTTGAAGTGTGTTATTATTTCAATCTTGGAGTTTTACACATTCAAGAAGTGTGGTTGCTTGAGAAAAATATGTTGGGTTGATGTTGGTTTACACAAAACTGCTTGAGAACAGTTGTCTCAAGTTGTTGGTTCAGTGGCATTCTTTTGCTTGATTGAAATCAGGTATGATTATGGTTGTGAACCGGTTGTTCTGGCTATTGTTAATTGGTTCAAAGTTATCTACAGAGGCTGATTATAGCCTTTGCAACATCTGGATGTTTTGGGCTTTAAAGCCTTTGTTTTTCATGATATTAGACTGGGAACTTTTATACCAGTCAAACCTTTGGTAGAAAGGCTGCAATTAAAATTGCAGCTAAATCTGCTCATGGAAGTGTTTTTCACTTGGTTGGTTGCTTATGGTTATCGGTCTTATATTCTTGTTTGAGATCAAGTGCTTGATCAATCTGTTTGAGAACAGATTTGGTCCCTCCTGAGTAACAACTTGATTAATATTATTGGTTTTAAAGATTGGAGTCTTCTCCTCTCTCTTTTGCTTACCTGCTTGAGATCGGGTTTAAGCGTTTCATATTTCTGGCCTGCTTGAGATCAGGCTTAACATGCTCCTGTATTAACCTGCTTGAGAGGAGGTTGTTGTTATTTTTGCTGCTGATTTATATCAGTTTGCATTTACCCATGGTTGTCTGATTTTATTCAGATTGGGATGTTGGTTGTACACCTGCTTGAGATCAGGTTGTACGTGTTTCTTGTTGATTATGTCATTTGCAGCTGTGATGGTCATTGCTGATTGAAATCAGCATGGTACTTTGGTTCAGTCTCCTTGACACCAAAGCTGCTTTGTTTCTTGTTTACCTGTTTGAAAACAGGTTGAAGTGTTTCGTTTTCTACCTGCTTGAGAGCAGGTTGCTGGTTCCAGTTTTTGTCCCTACGGGTATTAAAAAGTTTTTGGATTATGTTATATGTTCTTCCTGGATATTGCCTTGCAATCTGAAAGAAATAAATTAACTTCCAGGGTTGTTGAAACAAAGAAAATCAGTTATGCAGCTCTAACTGCAGTTTTATGACAAAATGATTATAAAGATTTTTCAGCTAAGAAGCTGCTTTCAAATATGTTTCAAATCTGGGAATGGGTGATGTTTTCCAGGTTGGAGTTAAGGGGGGATGTTGAAAGTATAACTCAACCTGGAAATATATTACAGGGACTAACTCTATCACTTCTTTATTCTCAGTTACATTGCTATTGAAGTTTTAGCTGTGGTTGAAGAAAGATGAAAAGATGAAGGACTGGTTGTGTTTATTGGATAGAGCCGTTGGATTGGGGAGTACATATACTACAGACATAGATGCTGCTCTCTGGCCCTCACACACAGAATAATCCATTTTTGCTGCTCTCTCTCACTCCACAATGTAACCAACTATCTCTTTCTCTCCAAACGGCTCTTTATAGAGCCGTTATACCACCACCACAAAAGCTTCTACTTCCTCTTATTGTTAAGCTGTTATCAGCTTCTTTTTTATTCTTCTTCATTGTAATAGAACTAATATCAAGTTAGATATTAGGGGTTCGACAGTGTAGCTGGAGTACCCATTGTTGTTTCCTTGTTGGTTTGCCTGATTAAGATCAGCCTGTGTTATTTCTTGGTTACCAATCTGCTTGAGATCAGTTTGGACTTTGGGATTGTAATCATTCGGTTATTATTAATAAAAGAATCATTCGACTTCACTTTTTCTACACAAACACACCCTTACTACCCTTTGATATTCCGATAGTCAACTACTCGGTATAAGAGAGTATGTTTGATACATAAAGTTACCTAACATGACTTTAACCGAAGATGAAACTATTTGTCAATGGTAAAAGTATTATTTTGCAAAAGGCAAGCCATACTGGTTATGTTTTTGTTAAATTGCATAACTTTGTCGTGAGACAACTTTTTTTTAACTAAAGTATTATGGTAGTTGGTGTCTAGATTATAAGTAAGGCTGAGCATAACAGACCACAGATTGAATTAAACAAATAAATTAGACCGACCGAATCACACCGAACATATTTTGGTCCGGTATTCGGTCCGTCTTTTTTCTAATATTAGTCCTAGGTCCACCCTTGCTCGGTTACTCCTCTGTAAGTAACCGGCCAATTCTTTGTTGGACCAAACCATACCGAACACTTTTCAATTAAGTCCTCCGTCCGGCGTTTTGATCAACTCGATTTTCAATCCGGCCCGGTTTCCAGACATTGATCAACCCTAAACATAAGTAACACAACTTAGGTGCACAAGTTGGACTATAGGTGAAACGCAAGGGCTATATATGAAACATCTACTAACAAAACACATTCATTCAAATTCGGTCCAATTTACTTTGCTGTGATGTGTTTAACTGTTTGTTAAAAAAAATCCTTACTTTTTTTTCCCAACGTAACATTATGAACTAAATTACGTATATGTGAATCCTTAAACAGTAAACAGTGTTACATATGATCTTTGGTATTCGGTTAACGTAGTTTTAAGTATCTGAAATTTGAGTTGCATGTTAAGTGTTTGATAAAATGTCTCATCCAAACTAACGTTACTTAGCGGAAATTCGACATTTTATTCGATCGTGAACTATTTACATTAACACTGATTAGGTGTCTTTCCGGGTTTTTTGGTTAGTGTCGATCACTTGAGAGAACGATAAAATATTTTGTATATTGTAAGTTAGACACATAGGCATGGATGGTGCTCTTCTTTCTTGTTGCTTTTGTAATATCTATGGAGCACGTGTTTCTATCGGTTTTAGTAATTCACGGAAGACGGAAATGATGAGAAGTGGTCGGGATAATGTGAGGTTAAGTTTGATGGATATATCAGGAACCAGGATTTACCTTAGAAAACCGATCAAGAAAAACGCTGATCCTCTCACAACTAATGGGGATAGCGAGTCGTTGAATGAGGGCAGACAATCTTTTGATGATACAATGGATGTTTTGGATGATGAAGTGGAAAATGAGAGCAATGACGAGGAAGAACAAATAAGAAAAATAGAAACAGAAGCAGAAGATGATCCTGAGTGGAATCCTGAGGAGATTGAAACAATTTCCTCGTTGTTTCGGGGTAGGATTCCTCAAAAACCTGGTAAATTAGGTAGAGAAAGACCTCTCCCTCTTCCAGTTCCGTACAAGAATCGACCAATGGGAGTCCCATCTCCAAAGAAATTTGCAAGAAATACAAACTTTTCAAGAAAAGCGATTTCTAGTAGAGTGTACAAAGACCCGACATTCTTAGTTGGTCTAGCTAAAGAAATTAAAAAACTTGACCCTGAAGAAGATGTTTGCCTAGTTCTTGACAAATGCAGTCGATTTCTTAGAAAAGGCTCGTTGTCAATGACAGTAAGAGAGTTAGGACATATGGGTCTGCCTGAACGAGCTTTGCAGATATACTGTTGGGTGCAAGAACAACCTCATCTGTCTCCAGATGATCGGCTTCTGGCTTCAACCGTTGAAGTCCTTGCTAGGAACCATGAATTGAAATTGTCTTTCAAGCTTGAGAAATTCTTGAGCTTGTCAAGCAAGAATGTGTATGAAGCAGTCGTGAGGGGTTTCATAAGGAGTGGCAACTTAAAACTTGCATACAAACTTCTTTCAGCTGCCAAAAACAGAAAAATGATGCTGGATTCAGGGGTTTATGCGAAACTCATTTTAGAACTTGGAAAAAACCCTGATAATCGTGTACTTGTATTGAACTTACTTGAAGAGCTTGGTGAAAGAGACGATTTGAATCTAACGCAGCAAGACTGCACTGCGATAATGAAAGTTTGCATCAAGCTCGGGAGGTTTGAGATCGTGGAGAGTTTATATAATTGGTTTAAAGACTCTGGTATGGAACCAAGTGTGGTCATGTACACCACTCTCATCCACAGTCGTTATTCCAATAACTGTTACAGAGAGGCGTTGGCTTTGGTTTGGGAGATGGAAGGATCAAATTTTCTTTTTGATCTTCCAGCATACCGTGTGGTAATAAAACTTTTTGTTGCTCTTAATGACCTCTCAAGGGCTGTAAGATATTTCTCAAAACTAAAGGAGGCAGGATTTTCTCCGGCATATGATATATACATGGATATTATAAAAGTCTACGCAATTCATGGGAGGATAGCTAAATGTAAGGAGGTGTGCAAGGAGGCTGAGGCCGCTGGATTCAAGCTGGAGGAACAAACAAGGTCTCTGTTGATGGAACTGAATGAATAGTTACGTTCTGACTGGTTTATAAAAGCAATAGTATGATCATCTCACCCTTTTCTTTTTGCGAAATTGAAATGTGGTCGAGTTATTTGTTAAACTGGTGTTGTTTTTACCGAAATTTGTCTCCTCTTAGTTGAGTCCTGTATGAACATATCTATCATCATAAATGTCAATGAATGTGTTATTTTATCATAACATGCATCAACCATTTGTTGCAAATTTTCTGAAATTCGTTTGTTATTTATGTTTAGAACTCCCTCCAACTCGAATAAATTATCCATTTGGTTTTTCACCTTTATGTGATAATCCCCTTGTGATTCCTTTGCTAGATGTGCAATAGAAATAAGTAAATAACCTACAGTTCTGCCCTCGTTCCTGCTAAGTGTACTTGTGGTAATAAGAATATCCATAATATATGCTTATACCATGTTATCATCAAGACTCGCCTTGTAGCTCATTATTTTGTAGTTATCAAAAAAAATATAATTTGTAGCTGTAAAATATGAAGAAAAATGCTATAAAACTTGTCCAAGTAGTGACCACTGCTGAAAATGAGTGATTATCTTTTTTCACTTAGATCAGTTTAATTTTGTTTTTGTTTTTTTGTTCTTCATAATAAGTCCTTAACTTACAGATGTGTAATAGGAACTTTACGATGGATATTGCCTGACCGATGTGGACCAGAAACCCACAAAAAATCTTTTATTAGTTTTTCGTGTGTAAAAAACCTAAAAAGGTCTGTTATGGTGGTGCATACCCAAGTTGGAATTCTTAGACCTGACACTGATTCTAGAATCTAGAGACCCAGTTTGGCTACGACACATTATGTGAGGTTTTGGCCAGTTACTGCTACTACTTGGTGTTGTTCCAAAAATTAGTGTCATCCCCCTAAAAGTAGGGGATACCCGGAAAAAGTCAAAGCTTCCTGGCTATGTTGGTCCATCTACACCATCTGGCTAGGGTTGTGTAGGGTCAAAACAGGGGTTTAGTTGCCTGGATTATGTTTTCTATATCAGCGTCCATTGTTCCAGATCCAGTTGAAGCATTTCATTGACCAAGTCAAGGAATATATTAGGATAAACATAAATCCTGGTTAGTTTGCAAGTAGACTAATCATCTCCCATTAAAAAACTAATATCAAGAAGGGTCTTGATCACAATTTTGTGTATACCAGAGAAAAAGAAGTCTAATTTAGGTGATGAATATTCTTTTACATGACATAATCACTATGAAAACACTATCAATCAATTTGTTTGCGATAGTAAGTCCAACTAGTGGAACCTCACACGATGTATAACATTACTATCAAATTTTTTGTTACATGGTATTTTGTCAATTCCTAGATGGTAATACCTCGTACACGGTACGCCATTGGTTCAATTCTCCTCAACCTTTGCGTACTCGAAAACACATAATGCTTATTGAACTTTACACTCATTCACAATAAGTAGGGCTCACTTAGTGATTCTCTAGGATGCTTGTTTGTAGCCAAAGGGCTTCCGAGTTTCCGCGTGTACTATTTATTTTGTATGACATAATTGTACCACTTAAAAAAAACATATTTCTACGGCACTTATATGGAGTATCTGTTATGCGGTTACTGTTCTCGCTTTCATTTTCATATTGTTTTTGTATTATTTTTATGTTCACATGATCCTCTCCTACATATTTTTGTCTTCATACTTATCCTTTGTGGTCTCAACAGTCGTTTTCTTCCTTCTAGGTCTCTTCCATTGAATACCACAAATCTTCAAAGATGTGATTTGAGAACTTTGTAACATGCTTTGACGTCGCACAATACTAGTATATTACATTAATACCCTTTTTCTTTGATGTGTATTCATGGATTTAGTCTTACATTTTAATCTTTTGAATTAATTTAATATACAGGGAAAGGATAAAGAAAACACCTTAAATGAAACTAGCTTTAGTTCTTTCACATGATTCTTCTTTCATCTTTTTATCTTAATGTTTATCCTATATGTGTTAGGTCATTTTCTATCCATTAATAAACCAATTGAACCATTAATTTTTTAACATAAAGTGGGAACTTTGAAACTTGAATTAGATTTGTCAAGAAACCACAAAACTAACTTCTTGCCGTGTTATCTATGGCGCTAAACCAAACATGTATCAAAATTAACAGAACAAATAAAAGCTTCTCATTATCTGGAAAACAAAACACCAACTTACAACCATAAATGTCCTCTCATAATCGGCTATTTCTCATATCCTACACACGCTTGCCAAAACTACTCTTATTATTTCACAACTTTAATATTTATGAATAAGATTATGATAATCTCAATCAATAAGAAATTCATAACTCTATACATTGTACATGTAGTGATACGTAGGTTCTTGGGTCACCATAGATTTGGTCATAATAAGTCATTCTGAACACAAACATTTATGTGGTGAACTTCTGTTCTGTAGCACTTGTCGAAGCCTGTGCATCCAATAAGCATATATTACAAAATGGTCATAAGTTATTGTAATGTCAAGATAGAGGAAACAAAGGTTTTGTGCTAACCCCAACGGACGTAATAAATTGGCAAACGGCACATTTCACAGAACGAGCTCCATATTGATACATTAAAAGCATCCTACAATTTCCACAGTTGACATGTGCTACCTGATTTGCTGTCAAACAGTTCACAATATCTATATTTAAAAACAAAATGATCCAATGATTGTGACAATGTTTAGAAGATAGATTACCTTCTAAGGCTAAATTGATGGTATGACAGCAAGAACATTGTACGCTTGTCGCACCACGGATGTACATGAGCAATGTGTGGCACCCTCCACAAACCAATTGCGCCATTTCGGTGCCTAATTCAGAAAACACATATTAGGAAACAATCTATGAAATATATAATTTTTATTAACACAAGAAATCTGCTATGGATATTCATAATAAACTATATATATTTTGGCTTACCGGGTGGAGGAACAGCTGTGACAGCATTGCAAACTGCACAGCATACTGAAGTTGCTCCAACCGGATAAAGCAGAAGATTTCGGCATCCTGAGCACACTAGTTGGCTTTGCGAACCTGTATCGCCATAGTTTTGACTTTTTTAGTTGAGAAAAATAGATCTAAAAAAATAGGCAAAAAAAAACAGAGCAGGGAGCAATCTGTTATTCTCTGAATTTTTGGGCTTTGTTTGTGAGTAGCTCTGCACATAATTTCTAATCTATCAAGAAAAACTTTCAGGTATCTCTAAAATGACAACTCTTGATGCTATAATTTATTTTTGCAACAAGGAATTATATATAGTTTTATGCAGAACTGGTTTCTGGAACATGTTAGCTTCCTAAAATCAAATAAAGGAACTGATTAAGATAAGAATAAATTATTAAATAAATAAAGTGATAAAATTGAGCTAAGAATACCATTAGCAGGGGTTGTAACTGGTGCAGGAGGGGATGGATAGGGAGCCAAAGGAACTGGCATTGTAAATCTAAGGAAATATGTCTATTCTTTTCAACTCCAAGACCTTATAAAGACTATTATAACTTTAGAAGCTTGAAGTATAGTTGCTCATCCACTCTCATCATATACCTGACAAAATCAAGGAAAATCAAAATACAGGCTTTGCTCTGGTCAAGAAAGCTACAGTCACTAATCACTGTTTGATAAAAACAAAACAGAGTATGGGATTTCAGAAAAGTGTCGGAAAAGTTTTAGATAGTGTTTTATGAGACACCAACATGAATTTTTGCCATTAAAAAGTCATAAATGAACCAAATTTAGTGGATAGATGAAGCTTTTGGAGGTTCATGTTATTAACTAGTTGAGAGTGGGGCAAGCACAGACCTTTGCTAGTTTTTGCAGTGAGAGAGAGAGAGAGAGAGAGAGAGAGATGAGTTGGACAAATTGGAAAAAGATGGCAATAAAACTCAATATTTATATGATTTTTAAGTCTCTACTGATAATATTGTGAGTCTTTAAAACGGTCGAAAGAAGACTTTTAAACAGGCGAAAGAACTTATCTAAAAATGGCGTTGTTAGTGTCTTATTAGCGAAAGATATCCTAAACTATTACTTTATCACGCGCTTCATTTTGATCAAATCTATGAATCCGCACATTGTATTGTGCGTAAGCGGTTTTGTGTTTGCCCTACTATCATTGATGTTGCTAGGACCCCACGTAAAATATCATGTATGTGTTATATATACGACGTACTTAACAGACTTTATTGTTTAGTACACTTTATATTATGACATATCTACCTTTGATACATAATGCATAATATGATCTATTATTCAATCTTTTATCGATATTCCTTTAAGATCATTGATGAATTTATGTAACATTCTTTACAATGCAAGCTACTTTTGAATCAGATTGTGAAGCTGATCAAGGATAATGTTACAATGTGATAATATCAGATGTTACAGTATAATGAAGGCAGTAGCTCCACCTCTTTGTGTGGGACAATGTTGCAGACACAAGGTCTAATTGGTTAGTTTTCATTTCTATAACCAACATGTTTTGCTTAAAAAGTTAAGATCATAAATACCTGAATAACATGAGACTTTCAATACTTAATTAGCTTAAAAACCTTTTAAGAAGTTTTGTCACATGCTCAAAACACATAATGAGCTAACTACTTTTTCACATTACCAAATTGTATTATGTCAAAGTAATAACACAACATTATTCAATCAGACTTGATTTAATTCATAATGTAAACTTACAATCTGATATATCTACCTTGCAGGGTCGATTTGGTAAAAAAGAAATCATTTCTGTTTTTAACATTCACATCATGTTATAAAAAAGGTCGGTGACATCTCTTTCACATACAAATACTTACGTGAAATTATGTGTATATTTTTTCCAATAATAACTTATGTCGTCAAGTAAGTCTATAGGATCCACACATACGATGTCCTGTTTGGTTTAGTATTCAAATTTAGATGATTCAGTTAGTAGACTAGATGTAACGATCTTGTGCACCACGTGTGAGGTGTATGCACCACGCATGAAGCAGTGTTACAAGTGTCTATGCTCTACGCGTGAGGGATGACTTTTTACATGTATTGTTGTCATTAATATTTTAAAAACCGGTTTTTTGATTGACCCGGTTGAATCGCCGGTTTAACGGGGCATTGGTTCAACCGATTTAACCGCTGGATCAAACTGGTTTTCTACCCAAAAAATTACAATAATTCACCTTACTAAAATCTCTAAACCCCTTAAACTTTAATAGTAAACACATATAGAATCTGAAAATCCAATACCAAATATACAATCCAATTCCACAAACATTCGATCTAAAGAGAATTGAAGTTTCAAACTTTTAAAACAAAACTACAAATGTTAAAAGATCTCACATTATATTACTTAATGGCACAAAACCAAAAGTTGAAGTTTAGATCAATGTTTAAAACCCGGTTCGACCCTGCCAGTTGAACCGGTGACGTTACCAAGCCATTGCTTGCCTGTTTTTTAGGATATCGAACCCGAATTGAAATGTCGGGTTTCATGCGACTTGGTTCAAACCGGTAGATCGGAACCGATCGGTTTTTATGTTTTTCTTGCTAGTGATGACGTTGATGAAGATAGCGGCAAGAACGAAGACTACCAAGAAGATGGTATTGAAACGAAAGTCGAGAGAGTGTGAGTAGGCCAGTAGGGGCTTACAGGATAGGCTGAAAGTGAGTTTAATTATGCAAATTAACCATGGTTAGTTTTTTGTTTTAACTAAGGTTGTACGTGGGTTGAGACTTTGGGACCGCGTATGGTGTACAAAAAATTAAAACTAACCACCTAACTTTGGTATTGTGGCAATTCAATGGTCTAAAACCTCGACATTATTTCTAAGCTTCAACTTGTGGTTTTCTGCCATTAAGTAATATAACGTGAGATCTTTTAGCATTTGTAATTTTGTTTAAAAGTTTAAAACTTCAATTCTCTTTAGATCGTATATGTGTGATATTGGATTGTATGTTTGGTATTAGATTTCCAGATTCTATATGTGTTTACTATTAAAGTTTAAGGGTTTTAGAGATGTTTAGTAAGGTGAATTATTGTAATTTTTTGTAGAAAACCGGTTCGATCCGGCGGTCCAACCAGTGATTCGTCGGATCAATCAAAAACCTAGTTTTTAAAACATTGGTTTAGATATAAGGCCAAGGTTTTAGACCACTGAATCGACACAGAACCAAAGTCACTTGGTTAGTTTTAATTTTTAGTACACCATGCGCAGTCCCAAAGTCTCAACCCACCTACAACGGCATTTAAAATCAAAAATTAACCATGGTTAAGTTAATTTGCATAATTAACCTCACTCTCAGCCTATTCTCATAGCCCCTACTAGCCTACTCACACTCTATCCACTTTCGTTTCAATACCATTTTCTTGCTCGTCTTCGTTCTTGCCATTATCTTCATCAATGTCACCAGCAAGAAAAACATAAAAATTGGTCGGCTCCGATGCACCGGTTCGAACCGGGTCGCATGAAACATGGCGGTTCAATACGGGTTCGATATCCTCAAAAAACCGGCTAGCAACGGCCCGGTAACATCACCGGTTCAACCGACTGGGTCGAGCCGGGTTTTAAGACATTGGTTGTCATCTTTCCGGTTTAAACTAAATATTCATTGTGTGTCTTTCACACTTTAATAGTTTTTTGTGTAGTATTGTATGTTTAATTGGTATAGAAGATTGTCAGGGGTAAAAGTGGTAGGAAAATGCAATGAAATGAATGATGTGTGAAAATGAAGATGATGAAAAGATTTACCTTTACAACTAGCTTAGTAAAGGGAAGTGATTTGCACACTCTCATAAATAATTGACGCATTTAAATTTTAAGTGTCTTCACATTTATACTCTTACAGGATGAAAATGAATAAAATCAATATGAAGATATAAATATCAAAACAATTAAAATTCGATTGTATTAATCATTTATAAGAATGTGTAAACGAGCTCCTTAGTAAATATTACTTTTTTAGGTAAATGGATAACATATGTATGTAGGAAAAAACAAAAGACCATGACATATTTTACTGAATATAATATTGCAAGTCATCCACACACGTGAGAATTTTCTAGCCTTTTGTTGGAACATCGAAAAACTAAGATTTACCCACGTCACCATAAACCCAAAAGTATTTTTAAAAAATGCTACTGTATTTAACCAATACCTATTATTGGAAAGAAACTGTACAATTGGTCCCTACCCTTTAATGGAAAATGTATGCCTGGCTTCTAGGGGTGGAAACGAGCCGAGCCGCTCGTGAAAAGCTCGGGATCGGATCGGTAAAAAGCTCGAGCGAGCCGAGCCTAAACGAGCTCGAGCCCGAGCTCGAGCCTAAATTAAAGCTCATTTAATAATCGAGCCCGAGCCCGAGCCTTATATATAAAGCTCGATTAGGCTCGCGAGCCTAAACGAGCTTTAGTATATTTTTATGTTGGTATAAATATATGTACATGTATATTATGTTTAAAATTCAAAAAATTTCAACTTTTTAACAAATCTAGCTCGAGCCTCCCGCCTTTGTCAAAATTTAATGCGCCCCTTTCTATTCTCCTTTTCCCTAATTTTTTACAGCCACACATATTTAATCCTAAATTCCTAATAATTATTAAAAATAACTAAGGGTTATCATCTACCTACTCACTCATATTTTCATAAGATGACTTTTCATCCACCCATCTATCATTTTCTTTGGTTTCTCACTTCTTCGAGTTCTTCCAGTTGACTTCGAATAGTCATTCCATCAGGTACCCAACTACCCATCACTATCATTTTAATATATGATTACTTTTCTTCCCTATGTATAATAATGAAACAATCATTCTTAAGTATGTATTGTAGTCTGTTTGATATAAAACTTGATAATGAGTAATATAATTTAGTCATGAACATAGAGGTAAAAGAGAAAGATTAACTTTTGAGTTATAAATTGGTTCGTGAATCGTGATGTATAATAACTTTTCCTATTTTCATTGCTACAAATGCAAAGCTTTTCTAAGTCTAGTAGCTCATCCTATATTCATTGCAACAAATAAAAGGCTTTGTGAGTTGTGAAAACTTAAAATGTACGAGATATGAAATTTATAACTTTTCCTTTATATCTATTAGAGCATATGCAACACAAAGCTTTGTCAATGCAACTGTGAGCTTTTCCGTAAGCTTTTTGGAGAAACTTGTAATTCAATAAGCGCTTGAAAGTCTGTACTATTTTATCATTGCATTTTTTAATTTTGTTCATAAGTTGTTTATTGACATTCACCATGTTTAACAATAATATATCGATTATAATCCAAGCACATTTGAATATTTGATGAAGTGTAAATGTGCTTTCATTTGATTATTCAGTCTCTAATTCTACCACATCACTTTGTTTTAGGTACATTTTGGTTGCAAAAAACAAACTAATGCAAGACAAAGGTGCAACAAATCCAGTTAGTCCAATGCATGGTTCTACTTCGAATCCAATGCAATCGGGAGGAGAAAATTGTGTTGAAGTTGATGGTCAATCATCACAATCTGAACATGAGTACATTAATCTTGATGACGAGACCGTTCATACTCAAGATACTAATGAAGATCCAGGTGAAAGAGATATTGGAAATCATAATGGTGAAGATGAAGTGGAATTAAAGAGTAAGCGTCAAAAGACCTCAAAGGTGTGGGGGGACTTTAAACAAGTAATACTTCCTGATGGTAAAAAAAAGGTAGAGTGCATTCACTGCAAGAAACGGTTGGCCTTTAATTCAACCGGAACTACATCAACATGGAATCGACACATGAATGCCTGCCTGAAACGCAAACAATACCTTCGAACTCAACAAATCTTAAATTTCCAGCCTGTTGACATAGATGTAGGACTTTATAAGCCTTTGCCATTGATTACACCTGATGCAAAGTATGATGTTAACAAGATGAGAGAAGCAATAGCTAATTGGCTAATGGTTACTGAGCAACCGTTTAGTACCGTGGAAGATGAGATGTTCGTATACATGATGAAGACGGCTAATCCATTGTTTGAGAGGATAAGTAGGCCTACAGCAAAGGCAGATTGCTTTAAGGTGTATGAGCATGAAAAGAAAAAATTGAAAGCCCTTACAAATGCTCTCTCGAATATCAGTTTAACAACTGATTGTTGGAGGTCGTCTCATCAGAAGATTGAAGTGCACTTTCAAGAAATGATTTTATTCGTAAAATGGCGAAAGCAATGAAGGAGAAGTTCGACAAGTACTGGGGGGAGTGCCACCTGCTTATGGCTATAGCTGCAGCGCTTGATCCTAGGATGAAAATGTGGTACATTACATTTTGCTATGAAAAAATATATCCTGCTGATGTAGTTGCAGCCAACGCTAAAGAGGTATCGGACGCACTTGATCAGATGTTTAAAGAGTATGTGGAGATGCATGATGCAATGGTCAAAGAAGCTGCAAGTTATAAAAGTGGATCTTGTGGGGGGAGCTCCAATTTGAGGTCAAATGACGACTCACTAGGATCAGAATGGGAAGAATTTGGGAATTTTTATAAAGGTGCAGATGTAGAGAAGTGTGACAAATCTGAACTTAAAATGTACTTGGAAGAAGGTTTACTTGAAGGACAATGGGGGATGAAATTCAATGCTTTAGAGTGGTGGAATGTTCACCAATTGAAGTATCCTATTTTGTCAAAGATGGCAAGGGATGTTCTTGCAATTCCAATTTCCACAGTTGCATCTGAGGCAACATTTAGTGCTGGGGGAAGAGTTATTGATCCATATCGATCCGCATTGAAGTCTAACACAGTAGAAATGTTGCTTTGTGGAGGGGATTGGATTAGACAAAGTTATGGGATTAAAAAGAAAGTCAAGGTACACCTCAAAAACTTGATATATAGTATTATTTTATTGTGGACATATATAATGTGATATTTGAGTGTTTAAAAGTATGCATTTTGCTTTTTTGTAGAAAGATGATATACCCACTGAAGTTTTATTGCCAGCCGTGAAAAGAAGCTAACTAAAGGTATATATCTTATGACTTATCATTTTTTTTATCCTTCATTCTAGCCTGGTTTGAAGAGGCTTAGTATTTGTAGTCTAAACCATTTGAACATCACTAATAGTTTTATGTTTTAACTTGTAGGGTGGCTACTGCATATGTTCCATTCATTTTCATGGGTTGTTTTGTGGTATCTATCCTCGTAGTGAAGAAGAATCTAATGCAGATGGAGATGTATATGATCAAGTTAACATTTTGTTGGTCTACTAGAACTTTTGTTAAATCTTTTGATCCATATGATGCATGACAATATGACATCTTTTTTTGGTAATCACTAACAACAATGGATGCTCATCTGCTATATTTTGTATGTAATGTTTTACTTTGGTTTAAATCTCTTCTGTCTATGTCTTTACTTTTTTTTGTTTAATTTGGCTTTGGTCTACATATAAACGAGCTCATTAACGAGCTCAAAACAAATAAACGAGCTCTAGATAAACGAGCTTTAGACAAACGAGCCGAGCCTCGAGCCGAGCTCGAGCTTTATATATCATAATACGAGCCGAGCTCGAGCTCAATTCTTAAGGCTCGAACCGAGCCGAGCTCGAGCTCGAGCTTTCTAAAATATAAACGAGCCGAGCTCGAGCTCTGGCAGGCTCGGGCTCGGCTCGGCTCGTTTCCACCCCTACGGCTTCAATTCTTGCACTTCAAACAAGGTTAGGCAAAAATTTAATGATTCTTACTTTAACTACCTAACTTTAAAATGGTATAAATTCATAAATACAATAGCCTGAAAGAACCATTTGGTTGGGTCTCTATTAACACAAGTTTTTTTTCTTTTTTCTTTTTTTTTTTCTTTTCTTTTTCTTTTTTTTTTTTGATAATAATATTTTTGTTTATGTCATTGTTTATTAGTACTTCCTTCGTCCCAAAATAATTGTTCACATACAAAAAACACAAAGTTTAAAAAAACATAATTATTACAGCTTTTTTTTTCTTATTTTTGCGCAAAAAAACAGTTTTACTCTTAACCAATTAATTTGGAAAATAAAATGCGACCTTTTTTGAAGAGTGTTAAAAAATTGAGTTTTGTTTTTTTTCTTCTTTTCCTTTTCTGCCTTTTGTTTTGTTATTCAATAAACCACAAGACCAATACCCCACCATTCAATGTTGGATTGCATCCACAAACTAAAATTTTGAAGTTTAGTAATCATTTTAATTTTGGATTAGGTATGTCACATTGTATTATTACTAGAGTTAGGTATATTTGTGTGTTAATTACCTTTCTGACTTTTACAAGAAATCGAGTATGTGGAATGTTGAACTATATATGAAAAAGACTTTGTTCACATCTACTTAATGAATAAAGCCAAACATAGCATACGATGAGTTTATTAAGCAAAACTAATTGATGTTACAGCTGGAGATGAAGTTGTAAGTGATCAGGAGCGGGAGTTAAAAACTTCATTAAGCTTTGTGATCGGGAGCTGGAGTTAAAACTTCATTAAGCTTCATGAAATTAAGCTTCATAAAATTAAGCTTCATAAAGTAGCATTTAATCTTAAAAAATTAATAATGTACTACCTTATCTAAAAATTATTTTCCTCTATTGACTTTTTCGGTCTTTATCATTCAACTTTGACCTTAAGTATTTTTGTTTATATTACATAATACTTGATACAAAATATATGAACTAATTAAGTTTTAAATGTATTTTTATTTGATATAATTTTTATCAAAAATTGTATAACACGAACAAAAATATTTATAGTCAAAGTTGAGAAAGAAAGACCGAAAAAGTCAATATGAGACAATAATTTTGGGACGGAGGGAGTAATAATTATTTTATTATTACCAAAGTACCCGCGCGTTGCGGCAGCGGGTATTCTGAATAAAAAAATTTCGGTGAATAATGTATTTTAATTTATTATGTTTTTTTTTTACAATAAATTTACGGATATCAAGAATTTCATATATCACGTGCCCTTTCGGGCTCGAACCCGTTGGCCTGTGCCTGTTCCGGCTCGAGCCCGTTTGGCCCATTCGGTCTTGAATATTTGTATAATGTACTTTATTATTTGTATTAGTGAAATTTAATGCAGAAAATCGTGTTTAATTTGGTTGTAAAATATGTTTGATAATTTGTATTTCTTATGTAAGGGTGTTTTAATAATTGTATTAATTGTATTTATTGACTAGTTAATTAATTAACTACATTAAATAGCATTAATGTGGTGTTTTGTTGTACACTATGCTTTTGTCTTGTACGTTTAAAAATTATGTGCATTAAAGTGTTGTACACTATGTTTCTTTTTTTGTAAATAGTAGTCATTATAGTCATTAATAACATTGACCACTTTAATAGCATTAATGTTGTAAGTTTGAAAATTACACAATGCTTATTTTGTTGTACATTATGCTTATTTTGTTGTACATTATACTTATTTTGTTGTAAATCTGAAAATTATGTGCATTAAAATGTTGTAAACCATGCTTAATTTCTTGTAAGTCTTAAAATTTTGGAGAAAGAGTAATTCATGTTTTATATGTAGTATAGATATAGATAAGCTATTTTTGTAAGTTGTCAATTAAACAAAGTTTATACTATAAGTGGCTTGTTTTACAAATAAAGTTAAAATTATAATCATGTGTGCCAAATATAAGACCATCTCTAACCATACATCCTAAAAAATCTTCAAATTTTGAAGGAAAAATTGCATTCTTAATTAACATTCTTCTTCCAAAAACATATGTTCTCCATACATTATAAGTTTATAACTTAACCTCAAATCATTTTATACTAAATTTATGTGCCTTCAACCAACATGATGTATCTAAATTATTTGTGAATATATTGCATTATTTTATGATTTGGAAGATAAATAGTGATTCTCCAAATATGAAGGATTTTCAACAATGATTTAGAAAGTCTTTGATGACGTATAGCCTATATTTGGGCCACAAGCCCAAATGATAGACATTACTTGCACCTAAGCCCACCATGAGTGGGCTACCATGACAATGGTACGGGCTGCAGTATTAACGCCTTGGGCCCACGAGGCCCAAAGCGCAACTAAACCCACCGGGTACACGATAAGGATTATCTATTCATAGAATAGATATCCTTTCCTTGGATAAGCACCACGAGTGCGAAGAGTAAGGAGCAAGAAACACGGTTTCTTAGCCCCTATATATAGAATCATACGATTCTCATTCAAGGTACGATTTACACAATCCCTAACTCTTCAACTAAACCCTAAATCGATTACTTACTCTCACGCCGGAGTCTAATCGGGGGAGACAATCCCTCGATAAGCCTAACGATGTTGTTTATTTTCTTAGTGCGCAGGTAACAAAGTACTAAGAAGCTAATTGATATAAGAGCAAAAGCCCAATAACCAGGTACGCCCAACTTTTGTATCAACAAGTGGCGCCATCCGTGGGACCCTACTAAGAACTAGAATGACGAAACATAAGAATTCGAGCCAGCGGACTCCGCAGTCAGAAAAGCGTGACCATCAGAAGAAGAATCGACAAGATTCGACCTCTAGGCAGGTTGCTGGGACAACCAGCGCACCTGATCACCAAGAAGCAGGAACAACCCAGTCTCTTCAAGCGATGGAACTACCTATAATCTCTTCAGTGGTCCCAAGCGTTGAGGAACTCCAACGCACCCTCTTCACCACTCCTCATCAGGCTACACCCGCAGTGAACAACACTGCGCCGCCAGGCGCGCCTGAACGAAACAGGGCGCCCAACACTGAGGCAGAAATTCTTGCAACAACTGAGGACATACCCGATCTAACTTTGGGAAACTTTGTATCCCAAAATTATGAAACTCTAACCGCCCTCATGCAAGAAGAAGCAACAAGAAGAGCAAACACGAGCCTACAAGCACGACTCAATTTTGCTCTGGAACGTGAACCATCACCACCGCGTCACCCACGAGGAAGACGCGCAGAACGTACCACTATCCATGATAGGTTAGGTACAATATCTGATTCGCAGTACTCTGGAGACAGCGAGAGGCGCACCAATGTCCACTCCAGACTTGGCAGTCGGGGAATACATGATCGATTAGGGCCTCAACATTCGCCAAGCCAAGGATCTTCAAAACCTGGGAGCAGGAGGACCCAAGATAGATTGGGAAGAAGAAGATCCCCAAGCAGAGATCCCTCAGGCTCCTCTTCTGAAAGAAGCAGGCGCAAGCGCCGAAAGAGAGACTACCCTTCTTCCAGTGACTCCTCGGACAACGAGGATAAAGAAACAGGACACTGGAAGTCAAGAGGAAGACGTCGTGAGGAGGAGAATGAAGATATGTCCCTCCCATGGCGACGTCAAAAAATTGATGCGTTTACACGGCGCATCAGCGATTACTCAGACCACAAACGCAGGCGCATGCCCGCTAACGTAAAAACATATGATGGAACAGGTGATCCTGACGATCACCTAAAAATTTTCGAGTCAACCGCAACAATCGAAAATTGGCCACAACTTGTGTGGTGCCACATGTTTAATTCCACGTTAGTAGAAAACGCGCGCACATGGTTTAGCAAACTCCCACGTAGGAGCATCGGTGGATTTGAGGAATTACGGAAAGCATTCCGCCACAACTTCACCCAGCGAAAGAAGTGTGCTAAAAACCCCGTGGAGCTAGCAAGAGTGAAACAGCGCCAAGGGGAATCCACCAGCGCTTTTATGGAACGTTTCAAGGATGAGTGCATACAAGTCAAAACATGTCCTGAAATTCTAAAAATTTCAGGGTTCATGAATGGGATCAATAACCCAGAACTCATCCGGAAGCTTAATGACAAAGTTCCAAAATCCTTTGACGAGTTAACAAAGCGCACTAGATCCTTTATACAAGGAGAAGAAGCTGCTGCGGATAGCAAAAAAGGATATTCAAACTATAGGCAACAAGAACAGCCGCGGAGACAATCCAATGATCAGAACAACCGCAGCAGGAACTACCGCAGTGGAAGAGACAACGACAAATATACTCCTCTCACTAAAACTCCGAGAGAAATATTTGTAACAGAAGGTGCGAACTTCCCAAAACCACCACCAATGCGCACGGCAGAAGCAAAGCGCCTAGGTAGTGGATACTGCGCGTACCACGGCCAAAAAGGCCATGCAACTAACGAGTGTGTTCAACTAAAACAACTAATTGAAAAATTAGTTAGAGAAGGCAGGATGGACCACCTCGTGAAAAACATTAAGGAGGGAAAAGATAAGCAGAGAAACGGGGGCAAGAAAGAACCCCCAAAAGAAAAAGCTGATACTATCTACATGATACAATCATGGCAACGCAAGATAAAGCAAAAGGTCAGCCAGAAATTCTCTCCAGAAAAAGAGATATCCTTCCCTACCATAGCCGCGGACAACGCAGTCGTGGAGCCTCTAACCATTGAGATACATACAGGGGGACATGATATCCACCGCATATACATTGATGGTGGAGCATCCGCGGACATCCTGTACGATCACTGTTTCAAAAGGCTGCGACCTGAAATCCAAAGTCAGTTGATACCAGCTACAATGTCATTAATAGGATTCACAGGAGAAAAGATTTGGCCCATGGGGCAGTTACGCTTATTGGTGGTCGTAGGAGATGAACAACACTCAACCGCGACATGGATAAATTTTATGGTAATAAAGTCTCCTTCACCATACAATGGTATAATTGGAAGACCGGGAATATCATCCATGTGCGCGGTACCATCCACAGCGCACGGAATGCTTAAATTCCCAGTGGAAGGAGGGGTGGTCACTCTCTATAACACAACAGTACCACCAAGAGAATGCATCGCAGTAACAACTGAAGCGAAGACTATTCCAGAACAGCGCACGGAAAAAACGCCAAATTTAAAAGTCGCTATTCACCCAGATTATCCGGAACAACAAGTTTCGGTTGGAGGATCTTTATCTGACAAAGGTAAAGCAGCCGTATGCGCACTCTTGCAAAAGAACCTAGATATCTTTGCATGGGAACCAAAGCATATGACGGGAGTACCGCGCTCTATCACAGAGCATAAGTTACAAATCCGACAAGGATACCCTCCAATACGACAAAAGAAGCGCGACCAGGCCCCAGATCGTGCAAAGGCTATTTTGGAAGAAGTACACAAGCTAGTAGATGCAGGAATCATGCGCGAAGTATACTATCATGACTGGCTTTCTAACCCAGTTATGGTAAAGAAGAGCGATGGCAGTTGGAGGATGTGCGTGGACTTCACTGACCTCAACAAAGCATGTCCGCAAGACTGCTACCCACTGCCAGAGATAGACTGGAAGGTCGAATCCTTGTGCGGATACCCCTTCAAATGCTTCCTAGATGCATATAAAGGGTATCACCAGATCCAGATGGCAGTGGAAGACGAAGAAAAAACAGCTTTCCACACCAGTCAAGGGGTATACTGCTACACAAAAATGCCTTTTGGCCTGAAAAACGCTGGCGCGACATACCAACGACTGGTGGATACAGCCTTCGAAAAACAAGTAGGCCGCAACTTGGAAGTTTATGTTGACGACCTTGTCATCAAAAGCCATACAGAGGACGAATTGGTGCGCGACATCGAGGAAACATTCCGAACGTTGGGGAGGATAAACATGAAGTTGAATCCCAAGAAGTGCACCTTTGGCGCAACTGAAGGCATGTTCCTCGGATACTTGATAGAACCCGACGGAATCAAACCGTGCCCAGAGAAGACAAAGGCTGTTATTGACCTCCCCTCCCCGCGCACACTCAAAGAAGTCCAGTCACTAAATGGAAAGTTAGCAGGGCTGAATCGCTTCTTATCTAAGTCAGCAGACAAGTCCCTTCCCTTCTTTAAAACACTTACGAAGTGCACAAAAAAGGGAGACTTTCGCTGGACTACCGAAGCAGAAGAAGCTTTCCAACAACTTAAACACCATCTGGCATCTCTTCCCAAACTCGTCGCACCGCGACCAGGGGAAGAACTAATCATGTACTTATCGGCAACCCACGGAGCAGTTAGCGCAGTACTATTGACAGACAGAGACTCCGTCCAGACACCCATATACTTTGTAAGCAAAGCCCTAAAGAAAACAGAGGTTAACTACAGTGCTATGGAAAAGCTGGTCTTGGCTCTAGTGTTCGCATCCAAAAGGCTGCGCAGATACTTTCAAGCGCATCCAATAGCGGTAATCACTGATCAGCCAATTAAACAAGTTATCTCTAAACCTGACGCATCAGGACGCTTACAAAAATGGAGTGTACTGCTAAGTGAGTATAACATCTCGTACAGGCCGCGCACTGCAATCAAAGGACAAGTCTTAGCCGATTTTATCGTGGAGAAGCCAGATAGCGACAGCCCGACCTCTGCAGCCAAAACAGACCTACAGGAACCGTGGACCCTGTTCACAGATGGATCCTCATGCGCAGATGGATCAGGCGCAGGCCTTATTCTCACAAATCCAGAAGGTATGGAATTCACCTACGCGCTACGCTTTGAGTTCACAGCCACAAACAATGAGGCAGAATACGAAGCCCTACTAGCCGGACTACGCATCGCAATCCAAATGGGCGTTCGCAACCTAGAAGCAAATGTAGATGCGCGTCTAGTCGCTAACCACGTGTTAGGGGAATACGAAGCCAAGGATGATCACATGATCCAATACCTGGAGAAGACAAAATCTTTGATCAAAAACTTTGATAGGTTCACAATAAAACAGATACCTAGAGGAGATAACAGGAAGGCGGACGCACTCAGCAAGATTGCATCCACAAGCTTCGCACACCTTTCAAAACAGGTATTGGTAGAAACCCTAAAAAACAAATCAATCTTGGATATGGAGATATCAACGGTGATAGAGGAACAAGATCCTACGTGGATGACACCTATCATCGAATTTATTAGCAAAGGAATCCTACCCCAAGATCATAAAGACGCTCGAAGAATACGGCGCACAGTGCAACGATTCGAAGTACGTGACAACGTACTCTATCGACGATCTTTCTTACAGCCATGGCTCAGATGTGTTGGACCCCTCCAAGCAAACTACGTACTCCGCGAAATTCACGCTGGGTCATGTAGTATGCACTCAGGGCCACGATCCGTGGTGGCAAGCGCTCTAAGGTCAGGATACTATTGGCCAACAATGCATCGCGATGCACGCGATCTGATAAGAAAGTGCAGCAACTGCCAAGTACATAGGCTTATTCCGCGCCGACCACAACACGAGCTAACACCAATCACCTCACCATGGCCATTTTACAAATGGGGTATTGACATCGCAGGACCTTTCCCCGTCGCAGCTGGAGGAATAAAGTTCCTCATCGTAGCCATAGACTACTTTACAAAGTGGATCGAAGCAAAAGCTGTGGTGAACATTACGGGAAACCAAGTCAAACGTTTTGTTTGGGACAATATTGTCTGTCGCTTCGGCCTACCAGGCGAGATCGTATCAGACAACGGAAAACAATTCTGTGATAACCCATTCAAAGATTGGTGCACACATTTGAACATCACACAACACTTTGCTTCAGTCAAACACCCACAAACCAATGGCCTAGTTGAGCGCGCCAATCGCAGTTTAGGCGAAGGAATTAAAGCGCGCCTTGACAGACACAAAGGAAGATGGGTAGATGAGCTCTCGCACGTCTTGTGGGCGCATCGCACGACAATCAAAACCAGTACTGGCGACACGCCATTCTCCTTAGTCTATGGAACAGAAGCCGTCATACCAGCCGAGATAGGAATGCTAACTATACGCACGGCAGAGGTCAACGTCACAACAAATGACGAGGAACGGCGCATAGACTTAGATATACTGGAAGAAAGACGCGAACGCGCAGCTATACGCGAAGCAAAGGCTAAGGCAAAAATGAAGAAGTATTATGATGCAAAAGTCAAAGACACTTCATTCAGACCAGGAGACTTTGTTTACCGCGCCAATGACGCGAGCCACGCAGAAGACACAGGCAAGCTCGGACCTAAATGGGAAGGACCTTACGAGGTCACAGAGGCGCTCGGCAACGGCGCATACAGGTTGCGCGATATGGAAGGTCACGACCTGGCGCGCACTTGGAACATCTGTAATCTCAAAAAATGTTACTTTTAGGCTACGGCCCTTTCACAAACACACTTGCATCCTACGAGGTGCCCAATAAGTGTTTGTCTTTCTTTTCTCTTCTAGGAATTGTATTTTCTATTTTTTCTAATTACTTGCAAGTATTAATAAAGTGTTATGGTTTCTAGCTAACTCCATAACACATTTTACTTTATTGCATATATGTCAATATTGTTTATTTTATATTTCTGCCTACATGGCGTGCATGCACCACTTAAAGACCCACGAAGGCATAAAGGATGAGTTAACCTACTAACTTACTCGTTGAATAAGAGGGTTGCAAACCCATCAACATTGGATCATGTATCCTTGCTAAGCGCCTTACTCTTGAGACGTCAAAGTAAGTTTCACATGCGCACCCCACGACGGATGCGCATATACCAAGTACACCGTACAAGCTTAGCAACATAACGAGCCAAGACACTTGGTCAAAATAATAAAACTTAGCAAACAATGCAAGTATACTTAAGTCACGCACTTAAAAGACTTAGTCAAATAATAAAACTTAGCAAACAATGCAAGTATACTTAAGTCACGCACTTAAAAGACTTAGTAAATAAACAAACTTAGCAAACAATGCAAGTATATTTAAGTTACGAACTTAAAACAAAAATGTATCTTATTCCATATTAATAAAATTACAAGGAAAGATACATAAATATACAAGCAGCCTATATACTATGGCGATGCTCATGACTCTCTTCTGGAGCGGCGGAACTCCCCGCTTCCTTAAGCTTACTCAAGATTATGGCATCCTGCATAGATACGGTTGGAACACTTACAACCACGCCATCTGATCTAGGAAGGTGTGTAGCGCCAATGCCACACATCACGGCCTTGCCTTTGATGCCCTTCTTCATGGCAACCCTCTGCTCGTGACGCTCTAGCACTTCCTTCAAAGGAATTTCCTTCTCCAGAGCAAAGGGATTGAGGATGTCGCGAGGCCGCGCGAACACAGGGACTTGAAGCCGCGAGACATTAGGTTTTAGATAATAATCTAATTCCTCCTCTGCATTATCCTCAAGATGACGCTGCAAAGTCAGACCAGCCATCAGCACGTCTATGGGTTCATCCTGGTCGCGCTCCAACTTTCCTATGTGCGGCAATTCAAGGACTTTTAGCCCTGCCATCGCATGCATCAGCTCGTCATAGGCCGTAGAGCTGTAACCAGGGATTTCCGCCAAGTCCTTCTCCAGCAACTTGGCCTCATGCAGCTCCTCCATGGCCTGCGAACGGCCGCGCGCCATTGCGCAGTGCACAACCTTCCCGAAGGCTTCCACTACCTCCGCAGACTCTAAAGTGCTCAGGGCTGCCAGGCGCAGCCCATGGCTGATCAACCATCTGCATTCACAAAGAAACAACTGTGTAAGATAAACAATATGGCGACGAAGTAATTTTAAAGACAAAGAAGTAAGGATACCTGCGCTCAGCTATGGTACACATCAGATGGGGGTACAACTCCTCGTCATACTCTATGTTGAGGGCGCGCAGCCTCTCCTCATGCATCGAGACCGCCTTCTCAATACGCTCCTTGAACTCCTGAAGGCTAGCATAATGCTCCGCCCTCTTCTCCTCAAGATAAGACACCGACCAGGTAGTCTTCGCCTTTATCTGCTCGAGCTTCGACCTCGCATACTTCAAGTCAGCCAAAATGCTCATCTTATCTTGAGCAATCTTCTCAGCATAGGCCCTTGAGGCCCCCAGCTCCACTTGCGCATCAGCCAACTGCGCACGGAGGGTCACCAACTCCTCCTCCTTCTGGCTAGAGCACGGCTCTCCCCAGCATACTTTCCCTTCAGCTGAGCAACAAGCTCAGCTTGGCGGGCGGTAGTCGCAGCCAGCTCATCCATCAGCTGCTGCGCCTCACCACCATCAGCAACCTCGGTATTCCCCTCCTTGTTTTCGTTCTGCGGAGAGGAAACCTCATCATCCTTCGCGCCGTCATCCCTGCGCAACAAAGACAGTAAACAACAATTACAACAAGTAATTGACAAAAAAAAAAATAATAATAAAAGTGCACACTTACAGAAACGGAGAAGCATCATCAACCTTCAACCGAGCGCCAGATGTAGAGGTCTCTTCCGCGTTTGACTCTGCGTCTTTGACGACGTGTCGACGCCTTTTCCTAGTACCACTAGCCCCAGCCTCGGCCTTGCGCTTGGAACTCTGTGCAACCTCCTCTCTCAGCACCTCCTCAGGCTTCAGGATCTGGAGGCTGTCAGATGACCCTGATTGCGCTTCCTCGCGCGCCTCCTCTACATTAGGTACCGCCTCTACAGTGGGCGCCACCACTACCTCCGGCGCTACACTCTGGACGGGCGTCACCACAAGTGGTGGTGTATCTTCGGGGACCGTCGCGGGCAGAACAGTCAAATGCCCCGCGGTCGCCTCCAGCAAAGGCAGCTCTCCTTCCTTCAGAGGACGCACCCCTATGGTCACCTGCTTTGGCTTGTCTAACTTGACCACTGCGAACAGATCCATCTCTGCGCACATCAAATGAAGCAAGGAAAAACAAAAAGGATTAGTTATTAAAGGCGCGCAGACAAGAATAAAGGACTTACAAAGAAGGAAGTATAAGGGATGAACACCCACCCCGGCCATCCTCACTCAAGAAAGTGGGAACCTCATCTTTAGCGCCAAAGTAAGCGCGGCTCAACCCCACATGTACCAAAAACTCCTCCGGATAGGGGTTAATGGCCAGTCGATTGGCATCTAAAGTTTGCGCATCAGCAAGATTGTAGGAACCGGGTGCGGGGCGCCCATCCCTTGGTAACGACTCCTGAGTATAAAACTCAAAGGGAGAGGGAAAGACTACGTCGTCTACCCAGAAGAAGTACTCCCTCCAATTCTTGAGGGCATCAACCTTCTCCGTATAACATTGAAGCGCCCCCTGGCGCTTCGCAAAGGAAACCCAACCATTTGACCACGTTGTGTGGTAAAAGGAACGGAACAAGTCTACGGTCGGCTTTATCGCAAGTAAACGGCAGTTTACTTCAAAATTCGACACCTTCGCCGCACCTATACAGTGCAGCTGAGAGATGTGAAGGCGATAGTGATTGAGCAAATCGCTCAGAAAAATAGAAATGGGTACGCGGTAATTCGCATACTCAAAAAATTTCGCGTATAGACCTATCTTCCCTTCGGGGAAGTCAGCTATGCACGCATCGACATCTGGAGCCTCTGGACGTACATCCAAAGGCACGAAATAGTCGGAAGAAAACTGCGTAACGTCCTCAATGGACATCGCAGAGCGAAACTCCTCCAATTGAGCAACCATTTTCATTTGCAAAACTAAGTGGGACACACACAAATTACCTACGAAAGTGAAGTAAGTTTATTTGCAAAAAAAAAACGCTCTTGAAGAAGGTGAATAGTGAGTAAGTGTGTGTTTTACTGTGTGTGTGTAAAAATGGGGGGCGGTGACTCTTATATAGGGTGGTAAAAACTCTAATTTCTCTCCACGTGGATCCCACTAACGAAAACGTGTGGCTGGAACTGAACCGGTACACGCACTTTTTCCCGATTTACGAGGGCCACGTGGATACTACCCCCAATTTTCGAGGTATACATTTGAAATACCTATGACTAGGTGCATTGCACTTTAAATGGGCGGCAATATTTCAATGTTTTCCCGCTACGCTTACCGCTGTTAATATAAGTCTAGTATCCGCGGCTACGCGCCGCGCACACTAGACTGGGGGGACATGATGACGTATAGCCTATATTTGGGCCACAAGCCCAAATGATAGACATTACTTGCACCTAAGCCCACCATGAGTGGGCTACCATGACAATGGTACGGGCTGCAGTATTAACGCCTTGGGCCCACGAGGCCCAAAGCGCAACTAAACCCACCGGGTACACGATAAGGATTATCTATTCATAGAATAGATATCCTTTCCTTGGATAAGCACCACGAGTGCGAAGAGTAAGGAGCAAGAAACACGGTTTCTTAGCCCCTATATATAGAATCATACGATTCTCATTCAAGGTACGATTTACACAATCCCTAACTCTTCAACTAAACCCTAAATCGATTACTTACTCTCACGCCGGAGTCTAATCGGGGGAGACAATCCCTCGATAAGCCTAACGGTGTTGTTTATTTTCTTAGTGCGCAGGTAACAAAGTACTAAGAAGCTAATTGATATAAGAGCAAAAGCCCAATAACCAG
Source organism: Artemisia argyi (assembly GCA_030686995.1). NCBI lineage: Eukaryota > Viridiplantae > Streptophyta > Magnoliopsida > Asterales > Asteraceae > Artemisia > Artemisia argyi. The sequence goes on from CM060697.1 coordinate 176,797,588, forward strand.
GTACGCCCAACTTTTGTATCAACAGTCTTGAAATGTGGAGCATGGTTGGAGATGTTTTCATGTTGTTCATTCTCCGAATACGAAAAAGCATATGGCTTGGATGACCATAGTTGGAGATAGCCTAAAGGTAAGGTATTCTAGCAACAAGACGATCATAAAAGAAGTTTGGGTTGATTACAGAAAATACTATTGGAAAAAAATTAATGTTTGGCAAAAATGACTTTTTGCAAAATTTGGACACTTTTAATATATGTATATGCAATATGTATTATTGTTGGTTCGTGGGTTTGCGACTTTGCGTTCTTCTTGAAAAAAGCTTCGCAACGAGCTAAAGAGTGTCCAAAATGAAGTTTCTATAAACAAGATATTGTATCTCAAAGTGAGCCACTTGAAACACAAAATATGAAAATAGGATTGTATCTCACGTCACCCAAACTATGAAGTGTAGAGGTGTTTATATAGAAATCTTGGTATAAACCATTAACTTGTTTTTTGTGGGCTTTACTCCAACACCTACGTGCGCGCGTAGGGGATGGGATGCAGATTTCAGATAATGTTTTTTGTTAGAGCATCTGTCTATATTTTAATTTTATGTTTTTTGTTTACTGTTAACTTTATTTATTGAAATTTGATTTTATCGATAAAAGTGTAATCATTTCAAGAAGATCATTCGAGACCCTTATCAACTAAAACGAGGAATCTTTTGTTGTAATTGTTGTTTCGTGTCATTATGTTTTTAATACCACGTTGTTTAGAGACCCTTAGGGGTGGCAACGTGATCGGTGTGGACTCGGCATGATTCGGCATTTCCATTGCCTCGGTCTTGGCATGACGAATTTAGCAAGTGATTCGGTGAACATCACCGAAGCGGTAAAGATGGGGGCATTAAAAATTCGACCGTTAGACCCATAAATTTTTTGACCGTTTGGGTCTTTTTACAAAAAAAAAAAAATAAAAATAAAAAAATAAAAAAATCCTTTAAATACTCACCATTTCCCTTTTTATTTTCATCATCTTGTTCATCCTCGAACGAGATAATTATTCCCCCCGACTCATCCGAAGAATGGTTATCCGGTAGTACAATCGAAACCTTTTTCGCCGCGTACGAAGTTCTTGAAGACACGGTAAGCTCTACCTTCATCCGTGGTTATGTACAAAAAATATTTCGGAATTGTCTTTTTAAAAATATTTTTGTTTTTTGTTTTATAAAATAATATTTCGTTATTTATTTTTTTATATTAAAAGTTGTTGTTTTTTCTTGGTGAATGTCTTGATAAATTTTGCGATGCGATTATAAAGTTATAAATTTTGCGACGCAAGACTTACCATACCCCGATGATTAGTAATTTCCTATTTTTAATTTTTGTTTTGTTTTTATTTTCCTAAGTATTATGTAACTTTTATTTGAATTATTAATGAAATTTGATGTTTTTAATTAAATTGTTAAATATAATTATAAATTTTTAAAATAAAAATAAAATAAAAAGTTGAGGCATGGTTAGACATCACATTGACACTAAAAATAAGTAGTTAGGCATGAAATGTGTTGGCTTTTTTTTTATTGGCTAATTAAAATTAATTTTAAGGCATGCTTAGGCAACAATGACACCCCTTATCAACTAAAAGACGTTTTGTACAGACTTACAGTTTTCAACAAACTTGATTAATTTAGCGACCATTATTAGGCTGGGCACAGTAAGGGGATTCAATCCCCTTACTTTTCCCAGCCACGTCAGCTTTCTCTCTCCAGCGACCTGCTGGCGATTCACTGCCCCAGTAAAGGCGACCTAATTCAGGTTTTTTTTTTTTTTTTTTTTTTTTAAACATTTTTAACACAAACTCGAATTTCATTAATAATTAAAAAGTTACATAATAATTCAAATAAAATAAAATACATTACAACACTTATTCAAATTACATTAAAATGACCAAACTAATTTGGATTATGATGATGTCAAATGTCTTCCACCAAATCGGCTTTGAGGTTAAGATGAGTTGTTTTGTTGCATATCTCCCTGGTAATTTCCAGCGATTCCTCATGCGTTCTTAAAGGGTCATAAGAACGGTGCTGCTCCGCTGGAAAGAATTCGGGAGATATCGCCCGCCCTTCGTCTTGAATTATCATATTATGTAATATGATGCCTGTGTACATTATATGTCCAAGACGATCTTTGTCAAATCCTTTAGCCGGACGTTTAATCATTAGGAACTTCTTCTTTAGTACACCAAAAGCACGTTCCACATCTTTTTTTGCTGCTTCATGCATCCTCTAATATAATTGACGCTTTTCATCATGCGTCCCTGGATGTTTAATGGACTTCACAATAACAGAGTATTCTTGATATATCCCATCAGCAAGATAATATCCCCATTTATAAGGTACGTTGTTAGCAACGAATTCCACATCCGGTGCTCTCCCCATTTTGAGATCATTGAAAAGTGGGGATGCACGTAAAACATTTACATCATTATTCATCTCGGAGACACCAAAGAACGCATGCCAAATCCATAAATCTTGGGAGGCGATCGCTTCCAATAAAATGAAAGGAGTTTTCACGTGATCACCCCTACAAAATTGAGCTTTTAAAGCATGTGGGCAATTCTCCCACGGCCAATCTGTACAATCAATGCTGCCTATCATGCTAGGAAAACCATGAACTCGATAGTGATGCTCATAGAGTCTGTCAACGTCAGTAACCGTCGGCTTTCGCAAATACTCTGTACCATATAACTCCATGATAACCTCACAAAATTTATAGAGACACTCACGAATTGTTGACACACCCATTTGCACATATTCGTCTAGCATATCAGGATTCACTCCGTATGCCAATTGACGAATTGACGAAGTAACTTTCATCAATGGAGAAATACCAAGTAAGCCCGCACAACTAGAAGTTTGTTGGAAATAAGGTGAATGATCGGTTACCTCTCGAACAATTCGTGTGAATAGTCTTCGGCTCATTCGGAAACGATCATGGAATTGTTCTTCGCCGTATGTTGGGTTAGCGCAGAAGTAAGCAGTCATTAAACGGTTATGAGCACCCAAACGATCCCTAGTAATTTGGTTTCGGGTTTCTTTAGGTTGTGATGCTTGATAAGCCTCCCAATACTCTTCCGCAAACATCAAATACTCGGTACTAACTTCATTTTCGTCATCCGAAGACGAATTGGCAAAAAAAATATCGAAAGAATTCATGGTGTGATTGAATATAGAGGATGTTTGAAATAAGGTTTGTGAATTGGAGTGTGTTTTATGTTGTATATTTATAATAAGGTATTTAAAAGATTTTTTTTTTAATAAATCCTAACAGCTAAATAATTAAAAAGGAACACAAATTTGTTTTTGAAAAGTCGATCCACTTCACGACCTTTTGTCCCGTTTGTCTTGCCTCGACCGAGTACTCACAACAACATGGATCGACTAGGATCGATCGGATGTGTCGATCGCATGCTCCTTCTGTAGCTCTTCAAGTGAGTGCATGTACTTTTATTTTACGAAGTAGTGGATTTGTCATAATCTACACAAATGATGAGTAATCATATACGAACCTTGTACAAACATTATGGTACTTTAAAGTCTACTGAGTGAGGTATATGTCTTACCAACCTACGACCCATCACTTGGCAGCATACATGAATTTAATTCCGGTTCAATCACTTGTTGGATCAACTTAGCGGTAAATTTTCTTTAAGTGCAAGTAACTATCTCATAATGAATACACCATAAATCACGCATGTTTGAACTTACAACTATTTGATTTATAATCATTCTCATAAAACATGGTTACCATTAAGCTACAAGCTTTTTAGTTAGCTTAACGCTAGATGAACAAGTGATAGAGGTTTTAATGACACAAAAAAATGTCACTGAATCTAGCCTTTTAGTGACACTTTTAAAAAACGGTGAGCAAAAGTCTAAAATTTTGATATTTAATGACATTTTTTATAAACAAAATGCGTTACAAAGGCAAAAAAATATATACTCGCAATTTTTTTTCACCATAAATAGAATTTTAATTACTATACTTCTACCTGTGTGATAAGCACATAAAAGTTTTAGTGACACTTATTTCTTACTTTTGGTGATACCTTTTTACTTGTAGTGACACTTTTTTTTTTGTGACATTTTTTGTATGTCATTAAATGACAATTTTTTTTTTTTTTTTTTTTTTTTTTTTAGTGAAACAATGTGGTCGAAATTGAGTTAAGAGACTAAAGTGTCATTTGAGGTGAAAGTAAACATGTAGGTCCAAATGTAGTACAAACGAAAGCAAAGCAAAAATAAAAAGATGAGCTAACACTTTTCAAGTTTGGGGCCAAACGCATGTGAAGTCGACCCCAAAACATGAATTAAGACAACATGATTTTGCATCGAAACAAAATCATATCACTATCTCTTGATAGACATAACACCATTCTAACAAATAATAATATCTTCTACTAACCAATTTACCTTTTGAATTATTGTCAAGATGACGTGACGATGATGCAACTATACATCGTTACACCGTCTAATCACCATCGTCTATGCATGGAATATCTATGTCAATTCACAAGTTACAAAAAGGAGAGTTTTGGGTATTATGCATAGGATTCTTAGAAACTCAAGTTTTTGCTGTTTTCAATGATGGAATGGTTACTTTTGAGCTTTAAGACAATTGTTTATGTGTAAATTAGTTATAAATGCAAGCGTTGCATAGGGTAACCGCTTGACAAGGGCCATAAAATTTGATGCGCTTCTATTATATATATACACAGTATGAGACTTGAATTTAGTTTGGTTTGAATAATGTATATTTTGTGTGTGTGTTTAAGGGTCTATTTGTGGTAAGTGGTAACGGCATGAGACGACTAAAATCTATGAGACGGCCTTGTATGCGAGTTGAAGCCAGAGCTACGAGTTGCAATATTCTGTTTTAAAACTCTAATTGTTAGTTGGATAAAGTATAGCAAAACTAGCTAGTTTTAGACTTTTAGTTAAAAGATGCAAACTAACATAACTCTTTTCTTTCAAAATTTTCGAACTTATTTTCAAAATAAAGTTTATCCAAACAAAACTTTTTTAGTCTTTTCTTTGTGTGATTTTACATTCTTTCAATTCAGAAACAAAACATTAATGTCTCATTAGTTAAACATGAAATGACTTTTAATGATTTGGATATATATGTTTCATTGCGAATGACACATGCATGGGTAACTTTCTAATTGTAACATCATGTTCAGTTTTCTTTTTCGTAACCTATTATAGACTTATAGTTGAACATAGGCATGGTCCTAGCTTATAAGAGAGTGTGAGTAAGAGAGAAGGTTCTGAATTTAATTAGTGAAAGTAACCGCAAAGATGAAAAGTGGTGGCCAAAAAGAAGAAAATGCATGGGCATGCATGGTCCTTAATTAGACCACATCGCATCTTTAGGTACGATAGAAACAAGAAGAGAATTTAAACACATATTATAATATTGATTTTATATGCTATTATTTTCTTCATGTATAGTTATGAAGGGCGCGCCATTACGGCGTTAAGGCGTGGCTATAAAGTGAGTCGTGACATTCACGTTACGAAATATACAAAGACGTCGACTATAGATGTGGTGTGAGACGAGGCAGGAAAATGTGTGATAAGGCGTGCTAAGGCATGTGGCATGACGCTTTTTTTTAATTCAACTCAGATAATTTTTCATTATTTATTTATTTATTTTTTAAATGAAAAGTATTACATGTAAGGATAGTTTATTAACCTTATTTATTATGTAAAACGTTTTTTGTAAACTCGAAATATATGAAATATAATATAAATATACAAATATTTAATATTTTGTGCCACCTTAAAAACGCAAAAGCTTCGCCTTGGCCTCTAAGGTGTGAGGCTTGGTCATACCGCCACATCACGCCTTGCGCTATTTATAACCTTGTTTTTTAGCTAAAATTATCTAAAAATGCATTTAATCACTTTTTCGAGTGCGTAGCCAATTATTTTTTTCTATTGTATATCTAAACTTTTGAATTTTGATATATTTTTTTTTATTTTGTAACCATTTTACCCATACATTTTTTAACCAGCCTATTAATAGCGAAGGGTAAATTGGTCCTTACTTATGAACAAAATGCATACAAAGGTCGAAATTCAAAAATTTAAGAATACAATATCAAAAAATAAAGTTGACTACACACAACACTTGAAAATTTGTGGAAGTTAAATTAATTTAGGTTAAAAAAAAAAAAAAAAAAAAAAAAAAAAAAAAAAAAAAAAAAGCCTTATACGAAGTAGATAAAAAGACCAAGAACTAGATGCTTATGATTAAGGGCCCGTTTGGTTTAGAGGTTTGGGTTGGTTTTTGAGTTTCAAAATATGAGGTACGGAGTAGTTGTTTGTTTGACGATTTAGCTTTAAGATTTGAGATTAAAGTTAAAAAAAGATGCACTGTGTAAAACCCTTGGTACATATGGTTTTATGACAATGTGAGGTGAGCTTTAGTGTCTCTCTTTGCATGTCTCTTCTTTTTATATTATAAACTAGGGCCGAGCAAATCTACTCGAAAACCGCCCTGAATCGACAAACCGATCGAAAACCAAACCGAACGGAACCGACTTTTTTCAGTTCGGTTTCTTTTTTTGTATATTCATTTCGATTTTTGTCTGTATTTTCAGTTCGAAACATGAAAACTGACCTGAACCGAATTATTCGGTTCGGTTTCGGTTTTGATATCTATTTCTCCGTTCGGTTCTCAGTTTCAGTTTTTCCGTTTTTCTGTTTTTGGGTCGGGTCGGTTTTTATCGGTTCAGGTCGGGTGTGACCCGATACAACAACAACAACAAAACCCAATCCCGCCGAAGCAGGGTAAGAGGAAGGTAGAATGTAGACAGATCCTACCTCTACCCCGGAAAAAACCCGGAAGTAGAGTAAGGGGTGTGACGCGGTGCTCAACCCTATTGTTTTCTCGTACCTCATTTTCTTTTTTCTTTCTTGCGTTAAATCAAAATTGAAATCCTAATCTAAAATCCAAATCCAGACCCATTTTTTTTTATCAATGCAGCTCAACAATATACAAATAAAGATTGAAAAACACAAAATAAGCTTACACGTTCAGGCTGTTTAGAGAGAGAGAGAAAAGGAGAAAGAGAAAGAGAGGTTATCACATTTGAATCGTCTTTTATGCAAAACCTAATATTGTAAAATACTTGGTTTGAAATTCGCATGACGATTGGTTCAAACTATACGGATCAGTCAAGCTAACAATCATAAATCATGGTTAAACAAAATTGTAATGTTACGTTATTTATTTTCGACTTTTTTTTTTTTATTTTTTTTTTAGGCATTATCCATTGAGGTATATTCTTACAAGAATTATGGAACAATCAATTATATGTTTGGTTTTGGTCCTGCTAACTTAACCAAAGTTTTAAGACAAGCCCATAAAGATTAATTTGTCTCGTTTATGCACATAATATGAGTTTGAAATTACAAAATAGTACAGTTAGTTTTTATATAAAACCAAGCTGGAAAATTCGAATATAGGTCTACAGTCGACTGATACTTTATTATTTTTGTTTGAAAAAAATACGTAAATGTGAACAGAAATTTAATTAAAAAATGTAGAAGAAAATTAAAACCGAATAAAATCAATGATATTACAGATTTAATTTAACATATTTAATATAAGATTTGAATTAAATAAATATTGTTAGTGTTGACATTTTGAAAAGTCATGTATAAAAACACATTTAATGAACTTATTTATTCCATAATTATACACTTTTAATCGTTTTATGCTATGTTTGGCGCGAAGTTTTTTGAAGCATTTTGGGGCGATAAACGTTGAGCAATAAATTTTTTGATTTTTATTGTTCGTTTAACAAAAAAAGGGCAAACTTTGCTATTTTTTTAAAAATGCTCATTTTCCAATGCTTTTCTTAAAAGCTGTGAGTTGTGGCTACTGCTCACAGCTCACTGCTACTTTTATGATGTTAAATATAAAATGTTTAAAGTTTCTTAAATGTTACAGTAATTTTTTAAATATGAAATGCTTAAACAACATTTTAAACAACATTGACTGGTTGTTGTCAGCAAATCCATTTATTATTTGATTAGACAAAACACAAAAAGGAGATTGTAACCTAATCTCCTTATCTTAACACATGAAAGAATCCCAAATATCATCATTAAATAAAGCTCTTTTGATCTCAACATTTACAAAACTATGGGCTTAGATGTGATATCTCAAATAAGAGAATTACAATCTTATGTAAGATACGATGAATGTATGTGACGTGTTGTTTTTATCTTGTTTTCAAATCATTGATCATGGATTCAAGCTAGGGGACATGTCTGTAGTTAGGCACACAAAGAGAGACAACTTAATCTGTCAACTTACTTACTTGCGTGTAATAAAATTTAAGGAGGGAGTTGAATACGTAAATATATAAAGCACGTAATGCTTTTATGTTCTATAACGGGTGTACAAAGAATATAAGAGTATAAGACGACCCTCCATTGCTTCTTCAATGGAGATAGACATACAAATAGGTGTGCATATGTTAACATGCTCATGTATCATTGGTGTGGAGATAAGAGCACTCCCAACGGCCTCGTCGGTTTACAAATTGACAAGCATCGGGCACCACTTTGTCGGTGGTGTTTCGGTGTGGTCTTCTTCGGTTTGGCGACGAGGAAAGGGATGAGATAGTAGGTCGTTTGAGTGTTTTGTGTGTGCATGAGCGTTTTGTGAGGTATATTTATGTAAAATGACACAGAAAAAGACACACCACCATTAACAAAGGTGTGTCAATTTGGGAAGTTATGAAGTGACTATTAGATAATAAAGGTCTACAAGCCCGTTATGTGGCTCATTTAGTTGCTAGGTTTTGTTTAAATTAGTCACTATTTAATCTCATATGATCTTTATAGTTAAATGAATCTGATCAATACCTTTTTTAGTATTCCCATTTCTACATGGCATTAGAATTATGAAAAAAAAAAAAAAAAAAAAAAAAAAAAAAAAAAAAAAAAAAACTTATTGCTAAAGTTTAGATTAGATAATGGTTCAGTTGAAATTAAATTGAAAAATGAATGTTCCACTTATATTACGTCTCCGATTTCGATCTGCTGAACCATTGTTCGGTTTTGGAAAATAGTGAATGGGTCTATTGAAATACTACCTACGTTTCAAAATAAATGCTCAGTTTTGACTTTTCGAAGCCTCTCCTTTTCAACTTTGACGTTAATATATTTTTTAATATATAATAGTTGATAAAAAAAATATATGAATTGGTTGGGTTTTAAATGTATCTCATTAGTATAATTTTTATCAAGTATTATATAACACAAACAAAAATATTTAAAATCAAAGTTGACAAAGAAAAACTTTAAAAAGTCAAAATTTGACATTTATTTTAGAACAAAGGGAGTAGTAATTATTTGTATTAGTTTGGTGGGTCACAAAAGTTCAGTGCTTATGGTTTGATGATCGTGTTTATTTGTTTGTAGCCACATTTTAGAAAAACATAGTTTGATTGTTTAGTTTGGTTTGATTGGCGGCTATGTTTGGTTGATCTGCGGGTTTGAATTTGGTTGTGTTCGAATAATATATATTAAATTCGAGTTCGATCGATCGTGTTTATTGTTGGTATTGGTATTGAATTAGAAATTGGTTTTGAATTGATGATGGTGATGCTACAGTCTTAGCTAATCTGAGAAAGTCTTAGAATAGTTATATGTAACATCTTAACATCAACTTGTAATGATTCTGGTTGTGCATCTGATTATGTGTCTGGTTCTGGTACTGTTTATGTCCGCATCTGCCTGAATTTACTCTGTATATGCTTCTGTCTGCGTTTGTCTGCCTGAATCTGCCAGCTTGAATTTGCTCTTCATCTGCACTTGTTTGCATCTACCTGGTCCTTCTCTGCATCTGGTTTTGTTTGTTCTACTTTCATTCACCTTTGTACTTGTGTTGCTTTGCTCTAATTCTGCATTTGGTTTTAGTTTTGCATCGACTTTGGTTTGTTTGTCTCAGACTTGACTGGTTTCGTGATGTTCGTACTATGCAGTTTGGATTACATAAGATTGAGACTCCGTCTAGCACCGAGTTAGCACTCTGGGACTCTCCGAAGTTGCATATTTGTTTTTTTAGTTTTAATTTATGTTTTGTTTGACAAACTCTCAATGTTTACCGCTGCAGCATTGTGTTTGAGAGGAGATATTAGATAAGAAAGGCATGTAAGCCCGTTGGGTTTGGCCCGTTTAGTTGATAAGTTTTGTTTAGGTTAGTCATTATTTAATCTCCTGTAATCTTTATAGTTAAATGAATCTGATCAATATCTTTTTCAGTATTTCCTCTAATTTCTACAATAACGTTGAGGTATGTTGAAATGGTCGAAAGAAAAAGAGATATAAAGGATGAGTATAAATTAAGGCACGCTTTAAATAATTTCGTAATATTAACTTTAATAATTTCTTATCGTGGTGTGCTACATTTTGTATTATTAACTTGTATTAATTTTATCTTTTATACCAAGATAGTAATGGACTCTTCATTACATTTGAGAGGTACAAATGTGACTATCACATGACTATTTTGACAAACCAAAGACATTGATACCGTTTGACATATAATTCTGAAGTGATCACACTAATTTTACAACAAGGAAGAGCTTTACTAGATTGAGTTTCGGGGTATATTTGGCGCGAAACAGTATTGAAGCTTTTTGGGTAATAAGCCGTGAGCAATGAGCATTTTAAATTTTAGTGGTCATTTGATAAAAGACCGGTGAACTTTGCTAAATTTTAAGAAATCTAATTTTTGAATGCTTTTTTAAAAAGCAGTGAGCTGTGACTACTGCTCACAACTCACAGTTACTGCTCACTGCTAATTTTAACAAACACTCCCTCTATGACGGTAGATCCAAACTTGTAAATTATGAAAATTAGTCGGTAAAAAAAGTAATAATAATAATAATAATAATAATAATAATATAGAAAGTTAACACCAAGTCAACTTGAAAACTTTGATTTAATAAAGATTTAGAAATAAGCCAGTCCCAACCCAAGCCCAAGGACATATTTTTGGGCTGATGATTAAAGTCTGCTTAATTGTCAAATCAAGAGTAGTTATTAACTATTCAACCTTGTCTAATAAACTATTTTCAACAAATATAATTAACTTAACAATCCACTACTATGCGTAAAATATGATTTACAATTATAAATTGTATTTTTCTTATGCACTTGGTTGGGTCACTGGGTGCCGGTGCTCAGCGCAACACAAAACGTCATTCGAAACGGACACGAAGATAAAGGAATTACTGTTGAGTCTAACATATTTTAGAACGAGTGTGTAAACCCGCGCGTTGCCGCGGGAATGTATTGGTCAACATTAATTTTGTTACATGAGTGTTTGCCGTACATTTTGTTTTCTCCGTTATATAATGTATATATGTTTGAGAGAGTGTTTTGTGTGTAAGTAGAGTATATGCCTTTTTTTTTTTTTTTTTTTTTTTTTTTTTTTTTTTTTTTTTTGCAATATCGGTTTGTTATACATGTTGGAATTTTAATAAATTTTAGTTGTTGGTTGTTTTCGTTTTATAATTGATTTTTATTTTTCTTTATTTATTATTATTATTTCTTTTTTTGCTTATATATATATATATATATATATATATATATATATATATATATATATATATGGAAGTGTGTAATTTTGTAAGGAAAAGTGGGGATACCCGCGTGTTGCTGCGGGAATGTTGTGTTTAATCTAAACTTGAAATGACACGAAACGAACCGAATTTGCCAAATAAATTGACTTCGAGAAAGTTATGCGAATTTATACTTGATTTTATTGGAAAACCTATTTCGTGAACAATGTTGCAAAGTTCGTAATTTTTTGAGTCCGTTTGGTACGACAAATGAGTCCCACAGTGAATATTGTAAAAATTCGCCGCTTATTTTTAATCCTACCCTTGTAGTTTGTTTTGGACATGTTTGGTCCTCCCTATTATATAAAACACTCCCCTCTCTTTGTCCTCACTCATAAATCTCACACACACATCACTATTACTCACTCTCTCTCTCTCTCACCTCGCCGGTCACCCTCTTTCCAGCAACCATCATCGCCGCCGGCCACCGTCCGTCACCGGTAAATTTTCCGGCGAAACCTTTTACTCTCCCAATCAATAGATCGGGCTATTCTAAGCTTTTCTGGAGCTTCTTGAGCCTTGACGCGCCACCAAACACCCTCACCTCCGCTGCCACGCCACTGCTGCCACTACACGGTCACTCCATCACCTTTTCTCTCATCGGTAACACCTCTCACGCTCCTTTCCCCTCCCCCCTTTTTCATTTTAACGAAACCCGTTTTCTACATTTTTTATAAAACCGACTAATATTTAGATCTATAAGTTTTAACCGAGACTCGGTCGTAATTCGCGCTGCCTCAGGAGAGTTAACCCTTTTTTGCTATCTTTTGATTTTTAACTTTTTATTTGTTTGTAGTTTGAATTTTCTGACTTGGTTTTGGGTTTGTAAAAAGATGCGTCGCCGGAATCTTTGCAAGCTTCATCGGAATCTGCTATTGTTGGAGATGTTTGAGTTGGTTTTAAATTTAGTTATTAAACTCTTTGTGTAAGCTTTGTTGTAATTATTTGTATATTTTGTTGTTAAAACTTTTTTAGTAATTTTATTTGTATCCTTTGTTGCGTATTTTTTTTCCCAGATTTGTTTCAAGGTAATAGTTATTTTGTTACTTAAATTTGTTGTAATTTTTTTCTCAGTTGTGATTGAGTTTAGTTATAATGTATAATATAATGGTGTGAAGGTAACATTAGAGGAACAGTGAAGTACAATCCGCTGAAGCCAATTTACTGTGCGAACCACTGTTCATTCAACAGTGTAGTACAACAATATGATGCAGACCAAATTCTCGTCTTTAGTGTATATATATATATATATATATATATATATATATATATATATATATAATGTGTTTGAGTGAGTTCACATAACCCGTATGTGGGTTAAATGGGCTTAACTAAATGACCAACCCAATTAAGTTATGAAAAACAATTTAATCTAGCAACATATCTAAATAACTGGGATAAAAATGTCAATTTCGAGTTTATTTAAACATGTTAAATTGACCTTAAACACACGATTATTAGCCCCTTCGTGTTAGTATTAGATTGTCTAGAGTTCTTAGAACATTTATAATGGTCATTGCGGTCATTGCTCATCATTATTACTATCACAGCATCATATCAACTTACCCTTTTACCACAATTACGCAACCCTAATCAATTTACCCACAAACCATTAAAACATAAAAAAAGTGAAAACACATTCACTTTTACATCAGCAATTGATATATTATCTATCATATTCATATATCATTTCTGAAAGAGAGCACATATATGAGGTAATAGGATGTGTATTATTATTTTGTGTGAGAGTTTGATTACTGTTTACACATGTTACGTAAAGCGAGGATTTAGGGTCAAATCAATGGTGTGATGTGAGTTGATGATGATCGTATGTTCGGTTTCTCGCATTTGATAAGGACCTCAAGATAAGATTGATTATCTTAAGCCGAGGTAACACTCACATATATTAGTGTGTGTGTGAAATGTGGAGAAGACAAATTGTTCCTTTCTCACCAAATGCACCGATATTTATAAGGATGCATTTAGGGTTGTGTGCGACACGTGGAAGCAATCCAGCGGTCATGGATGATCTAATGGTCTTGGATGACCTACGTGGTAATTATCTTATGGAAGAGATAAGAATGGCACGTGTCGTGACATGATTGACTTAGGTTGTTACTCATGTTGTTACGGGGATCTTTGGCATGATTTGTATGGATTGGCGAACTACTCGCAACATTACCTCTGAACGAATGAGGTAGCTACATGTGGCATGGACGTGCAACGGTTTTGGTGGCGTGTCCTTTCCCTGGAGTTTGTTATCCAGGTAAAGATACTTGTGTTTGGCTGATGTTTGCTTGGGAAGCGGATTGCCCATGCAACTTTTGATGGGATTTGAGCCTTATGGGTTGGTTATAACAGTATGAGATTTAGCCATTCGAGCTAAAACTCCTATAAGCTATCAATTACAAAGAAACATGAGAGAAGTTATGAGAGAGATAAACGATGGAGACATATGAGAGAAGTTACAGAGAAGAAAAGTACTATATCATGTGGGTAACGATGACACTTGTACTATATCACGTGGGTAACCGTATTTTCTAACAGAATAATAATATTGTGTTTCGCACACTACAATAAAAATGGCACATGTCAACTTCATATTAAAAGTCAGGGTATCGATGACACTTGTACTTCAATATAATGGTAGAGTATGTGAGACCAAGATTCGACAGCTACCCTCAAATATGTAATTGTTACGACTGAGATTTAATTGAATGATCTAACAGTTGAGAAGGTTCTAGTCAAACATTTTGGTCAAACAGACCAACAACGATAATAAAGGTAATTTACCAACAAATCATTAAAAACATAAAAAGTTAGAGAACACATTCACTTTGCTCACATTACAAGCTGCATGAAAATCTATCATTGCGGGTGCTCTTAACATTAAACCAAACCAAAACTTTTAGACATAAGGTATGTTAGGTAGCAAGCGTTTATAAACATTTTGAAAAAACTATCAACTAACAGTTATACTCGTTTGGAAACTAGAAACTAGCATTCCTATTTTTTTCTAAACGCTACTTCTACTAGCATTTCCCCTAACTAATTATAACTATATAGCTATTTATCGAACATTTTATCAAAACAAACAGCTACTACTTCCGTTACTGCTCACTGCTAGTTGATGCCATATTCTTTCCTTAACCCGACCCATGGATCCAACCACATTCTCATCCGGGTCACCCATGATCAAGGCTCAAGGTCCAAATCACACATCTTCATTTTACACCTTTCTCTGCAACCAACCAAACCAAACAAAACCGATCATCAAAACCACAACAAGAAACTGAAATCCCATCTGTAAGTAATCATAAAGCACCAATCTTTACATCCAAAATCAAATCTTTATTAACACCCATATCTTTTTTTTGCAGGTTTTCTTGTTTTTTATAAAATTTAATGGGTTGCACTGTTAGAGATAAACACATCCGCACAAACAGAAGATCTCGTCAAATAGATAGTAATCATAATAATAATAAGAATTCCCAAATGGGTTTTGCTAATAATGGTTGGGGTTATTGTACTGAGGAACAATTAGAGGAAATCTTGTTAAAAAATCTTGAATTTTTATATAATGAAGCTATTGTAAAGCTTGTTGCTTTAGGTTACGATGACGATGTTGCGTTAAAAGCGGTTTTAAGAAATGGTCATTGTTATGGTGGTATGGATGTTTTGACTAATATTTTGCATAATAGTTTAGCCTATTTGAATAACGGGTGTGAGGGCGAGGCGAATGAGCATGTTTTTAGTGATTTGAGAGAGCTGGAAGAGTATTCGTTAGTGGGTCTGGTTAGTTTGTTGCAAAAGATTAAGCCGCATTTGTGTAGAGGTGATGCTATGTGGTGTTTGCTTATGAGTGATCTTCATGTTGGTCGGGCTAGCGTGATGGAGATACCCGTTAATGGGAATGGGAATGTGAATGTGAATGGGAGTAGTGAGTCGAGTGGTGATGTTGGGAGTAATGTTGGGAGTAATGAGAAGGTGGGTGGTGATTCGGTTGGTGTGACGCCTGCTTTGTGTCGGTTTCATGGTGGATGGGGATTTGGAAATGGTGGGACGGCGGATTTTCCTATGAATAGGTTTTTGTCGTATGCTGCTTCTGAAATGAGTTTGCGTAGGGAGATTGAGTGTCCGAAGAGGTTTAATCTTAGTCCTTCGATGAAGATGCTTTTGAAAAGGAATGTGGCTATGTTTGCTGCAGGGTATAGAGCGAATAATAAAGATGCACAAGTTGGTTCAAGCTCGTTGTCTAATGGGCATTTATCGCATTCGTCGAATGTTGTTGAAACGAGTAGTGAAAAAGTTGAGGAGGCTCAGAGTGCGAAGAATCAAGAAGTTGTTAATATGATGTTGAGTAAGTTTCGTGATATGAATCTTGAAGGAGATATGGAATATGTACCCGAGGATCAAAAGGACGAGATGATCTTAAGTTTAATGCACCAAATTAAAGATTTAGAAAAACAAGTGAAGGAACGGAAAGACTGGGCACATCAAAAAGCAATGCAAGCGGCGAGAAAACTGAGTCATGATTTAACGGAATTGAAGATGTTAAGGATGGAAAGGGAGGAGACGCAACATTTGAAACAAGGGAAGTCAACTGTTGACGACCCGACAATGAAAAAGCTTTCGGAGATGGAGACTGCTTTGAGGAAAGCAAGTGGTCAGGTTGACCGTGCAAATGCAGCGGTTAGGCGTTTAGAAACTGAAAATGCTGAAATTAGAGCGGAAATGGAGGCTTCAAAATTAAGTGCATCAGAGTCTGTTAATACGTGTTTGGAAGTTGCAAGGAGAGAAAAGAAGTATCTCAAGAGGCTATTGGCTTGGGAAAAGCAGAGAGTTAAGTTGCAGGATGATATTGGTGCGGAGAAACGGAGGATCACGGAGTTACAAGAAGAGATAGTTCAAGTTGAAGCCGCAAAAAAGACGGCTGAGGTATGTGTTTCTTATTTGCTTATTCTTTTGTATATGTTGTTGGATAATAGTAACTTTTAACTATCATTAAGGTAAGGTGTGATCTATAAATATGGAGAAATTAAGCCTCACTGCTTGTAATTTATATGCTATACTTGTTCTTTATCTTAATGAACTCATTTATGGTTTGAATATATTGTAAAAGCAAAATTTGATAACTGGATGAATTTCCCATTTTTGATAGTGGTTGAAAACATTCTGAATTAGACTGGTAACCTAGTATGTTTTTTGAATCGGCTCGGCACTGCCATACTTGGGAACTTTATGATCTAAGTATATAACTATTAAAATCTCTTTAATGGTTTTTTGTTTTGTTTGTTCTCATTTCGTTTATTGATGGATGCTTTTCTTGAAACTTGTAACTATTTCAGATTTGATCTAATTGTTATCTTAACTATTGCTCATCTGGATTCTAAAGGATGCTTATCGGCTATTACTCATTGCTCAGTTTTGGGTTTGTTTGTTGGTTGTTTGAAGTATAAAAGACATCATGTGGCCACCCATCATTGTTCACATGCCTAGTTGCTATGTTCTTTGAATATCAAACCTAGTTAAGAAAAACCATATGTGAACTTCTAGAATTATACGCGTGTTCTAACATTGTTGCAACCATACAAACTTAGAATTTGCGCATATATAAACTTGGAAAACCAATCAAGGATGAAAATACTTAAAATAACTAGATTGCATTTTTGGTGAGAGTTGATTAGTGTTCCTTTGGCGATAGGCCAATAAACAATTACGTAATAAACTACTAGCTTAGTTTCCGCGCAAATACTATTAATTGAGGTTGGGAATGTTTTCTGAGTTAAATGCGTATATTATAGATTTATAATTTAAAATGTATAGTTGAGATTAAATGATGAGTGGTTGGGATTGCTTCTTTACTTGGTCTTAAAATTGGTGGTTATGAGTTAGGCTGGGGGGATATACTCATATACATGATTTATAATATGTACTAGCATTGTACCCGCCCAAAGCAACAACGACGATTAACTTCCATTGACGGTTTTTTATGGTGGTAATGGGTTTTGGCTGACACTTTGCTATGTTTATGGTCATATTTTTATTGGGTAAATTATAGGTTAGGTTTGAAGTAATAGTTGGATGAAAAGAAAATCAAGTGAAGTTAGGAATCTAAATGTATTATTACATACTAAAATAAAGGGTTAAGATAAAGTGAAGATGAAAATATATTTTAGTAGACTGAACATGGTTGGTCGCGTCATCTAGTACCCTAAACTATGAAAGGTGCAACAAGCCAACAAGGTAACCAAGATTTGGCAAACAAGGTTGGCTACTACCCTGGCGGCCTGGACTAAATTTACATAGTAAATGAGTATTTATTTTGATACTAAATTTTTTTTAGTCATGTCTATAGTACCATTAATTTTTTTTAGTCAAAATTTTTGTGATAGTAAAATATATGTTGTTTGTAATTTTATTTTGGGCATGTATGTATTAGATGAATTAATATTACATATTTTTATTTTACTTTTGACGTCAACGTTAGTACACGAACTAAACTATATGATTTTTGCAAAATTTCTAGAAAAGAGAAAATTTGACTTAACAAATATTAGTACAAGTCTTTTTCTAAAAACCATAGTTTAAAATAGTTGGTATCTATTCAACAACCTATACGTTCCATACACATATAATGTATACATGTTTAAAGTTGTACATTAATTATATTTTTATAATATCTTAATTACCATAAATTAAGTATAATATATTTTTAAAAGCAAGAAAAATCTTTATGAAAAAATAATTTATTACCCTAAATTTATGGTACCATGGATTTTACTAAATTAATTTTTTAGTATCAAAGAATAATCACTTATTGAGTAATTGAATCAGCGTAGTAGGCAATCCTGTTTCCCATTTTTTGGTTACCATGTTGCATCTTTCATAATCCAAATTCAGCTAAACTGCATTTTGGCCTTAAATGAATGGTTGGGAATCTTTCATTTCTTGGTCGTAAATATGGTGGTTGGCGTAGGTTTGGAGTGGTGATATACTGATATCCATGCTTTAGTAGTATAGATACGAACATCAACAGTAATTACTAGCACTGCTGAGGAACATTAAGGAACCTTCGCACCTACCTTGAGTAAAATTTGGATTCAATAGCAAACCTTTGCAGACACTACTTTAAGGAACCTAGTTAAGGAACCTACTTTAAGGAACCTAGTTAATACTAGTTTTATCCTACAGTTTACTCAGATGGTGGACGAACTTGCTGGTGGATGAACTCGCTGAGTGTTTTTCCTTGAGGTCAAATCTGTTTGTCTGTATCATGAGAAAGTTATCCTCGATAAGAAACATTTTGGTTTCTTGTTTTTATGTTTATTTTTTAAAATTGGGAAAAGTGGACGTAAATCAATATCTTTCTACAGTTGTCTTTTCGGTATCCAAAACTAGTTTAGAATTTTGTAATATTGATTTTTCATCATCCCAAAGTAAAAACTCGGTTTTTATTCTTGATATTAAATTTGTCTAATTTAAGGAAAAACAATCCGTCAAACAGAATTTATAAGCCTGTTACCTTATAAGAAATAAAGGCAAAAAAAGAAAACCAAAAATGCAAGTGTAACGCATATGGTTAAATGACCTGCTTTATTTTTCTGTTTATTTCTGCTCGGATAATTGATACACTTTAAGAAGATTATTTACGATTGGCGATTGCAATAAATTTTTGAAGAATCAAACATTACCAAAGAAAGGCCTACCTTTTGCTTCTAGTAGTTAATGTGTTTAGAGACATGCTTACTTTAGCACCGATATATCTGAAGAGCATGTTAAAGAAAAAGAAAAAAACCTATAAATATAGTGGCTTATTATGTCCGATACATTACCTAATAAGTTCGAATTGCTAATTGTTTGAATCCCACATAACAGGCAAAGTGGAAACAGGAGCAGAAAGCTAAAGAGCATGCTGTTACACGAGTCGAAGAAGAAAGGCGACTTAAAGAAGCAGCAGAGGCTAATAACAAAAGAAAGCACGAAGCTTTACGGTCCAAAATAGAACTAGACTTTCAACGCCACAAAGATGACCTCCAACGACTTGAACAAGAACTCTCACGTCTCAAAATGTCACCCAATTCAGATAAGCAGAGAAGTAATCTGTCAGCAACAGAGTCCCTCCCAACTATCGCAAGGATGCTTCATGAACTCGACAATCTTGATGATCTTGATGAAAAAGAAGGCGGGGTCAGTCGTGAATGCATAATCTGTTTGAAAGATGAAGTTTCTGTTGTTTTCTTGCCTTGTGCTCATGAAGTTCTTTGTGCTAATTGCAACGATGAGTTTGGGAATGGAACCAAGGGAAAGGCAACATGTCCAATCTGTCGTGTTGCTATTGAACAGAGGATTCGTGTTTTTGGGGCGAGCTCTTAAACCACATATTTATACATCAAAAGATAAAAGAGTGTTTTGGTAAGGTTATGATATACACAACAATTGTTTTTTTCTTTTTTAAATTCTCTTAAAAAGTGTTGTTTGATCAAGCTGTGTTTGAAGCAGCATCATTACTGAATGTCTATAAATAAGCTGCATAGCTAGTTTACTGGCTGGCGGCAGGCTTGTGCATTTACATGGTAAAATTTAATGGCTATTTTTGTCACATGATAATTTTGGTAGGGTGTTGAAACTTGAAATAGGTTGATTCTGGTTGACCCAGATAAATTTTATACCGCAAATTTCAATAAATAGCCGGCGTGTAAAATATGGTCGTATGGAGTATATCATTACAACAAAATGTCTTTGATCTAGCGGATGTGAGTCGCCTAAGAATCAAAAGGTTGTGAGTTCAAATGTCGTTTAAGACACTTGTGAGATATTATGTGTAGCATATGTGAATTTAACTTTTTAGAAAAAGCATTTAGAGAGATTGTATACATTGAGTAACTCTGGGGAACATTTAACATGCTAAGCATGTCTTAATCCGGTCGACGTGTGGCATGTGGTATGAGGGAGAAGTGGGGCATCCC
Source organism: Artemisia argyi (assembly GCA_030686995.1). Taxonomy (NCBI): domain Eukaryota; kingdom Viridiplantae; phylum Streptophyta; class Magnoliopsida; order Asterales; family Asteraceae; genus Artemisia; species Artemisia argyi. Next base: position 176,818,251 of record CM060697.1, read on the forward strand.
GCATGAGGGAGGTAGGGGATCGAAGTAGGGTATGAGGGAGGTCCTTACGCATTCGACTTATTAGCCACAAAATTTTACAACATTGATGTTCTCTAGAGTTGCATATAACATAACATTCAACCACTCTAATAAGCAAATTAACTTATACTTATGTCAAGACTCAAAGAGCTATAGAAATATCTTTATCATGTGATATGATTTAACAAAAATACAACAACAAAAAGATAAGAAAGCTAGGGGGTCCAAAAAATAAGTGTATGGTGTTAGCTGAAAGCAAATTATGTTGCATATATACATATGTGGTTGTATGTACGTGGTCGACAGTTCGACATGTCCATGTCACAAATTGACAAGTTCCCAAACATTGTTACGTGGTGTTAGGTTATTCATTTATTTCATTTCTAGAGTGGATCCACTTAAATTGGCGAATCTTTTTTATATAGAAAATGGACAAATTTGCAATGCATGTACTCGTAATCTGATAGCTTATAATCTTTGGCTTATCAAACAACACTTAGATGAATCTGTTTACTTTTGTTAAAATTGGTGCTAAAAGTATGAAGAAGTTAAATGATTCTGACAAAAACAAAACCAAATTGAATTACCCATACTATCAACCGTGTGCAACAAGTTGTTGGAAGTAGCAAATGATTAACTAAATATATCTAAATTCACAGCTGTTTTGACTCATAGAGTCATAGTGTTAGGTTAACTACAAAACAATCAAGCCATACACGCTTTCTTCATCTTTACCAATAACTCTATCGCGACAACAAACAAACAACAATAATACACAAACGTACAAGATCGATTGGGCCGGGGTCAGTGGCGAAGCTTGGATTTTTCGAGTGGGGGGTCGGGATCTAAATTTTTTTTTTCCTAACACTATGGGGGGTCGAAACCGAATTAAATTGGGGGGGCGAAACCGAAAATACCGAAATTTTTCTACACGAAAACTATATACCCCTACATCGCAAAAAAAATTTCGGGGGGTCGGCCGCCCCCACCCCCCTATGAAGCTGCGTCACTGGCCGGGGTATGATGGATATAAGATGTAGTCATACTTTTACCTGATACTAAAAAAAGAAAATATGCTTCTAGAAAAAACATCACTACTCTATCACTGATAATTTATAAGTTGTTCACAACAACTATCTAGAAAGAAGAGTTAAATTTGAAATTCGAGTGCACATATAACCTATTAGATAAATAAAAAAATTAATTTTAACGACCAAGAGCCATTACATGGTCGCTATCATATCTAATAAGCAATCACTAATCACTAATTAGTAAACAAATCAAGCATATATGTAAAGCTGGCACATTTCTTGCAACTCTTTGATCATAACTAGTAGTAAATAAATCAAAAAAAGTGACTAATGATATTTCTTTATTCCACAATAATTGCTTCTCTTATTGTCATAAAACTTATTATATGTGTCCTTAAAATCTATCGCTTTCAATATAATGGAGACCATGTGAAAACACAAACGTCTCATAAGTCTTCCACATAATTTTACCTATAAATATAACAAAGCATCATATCATGGTGTCATATGCTTCTTAAAATACATTGTTTGTCAACATCATATAGTTTCTGTTTCAAAGTCTTGAATATAATATAAGTGAGTGGTGCAACTTTGTGTGAGAAGCTAGTACACTCTAATGATGTTTGATTTGAGCAAGAAAACGAAGATTTGCATCGAGAAGGTGAAGGGATTTCCGGGTTATGTATGTCGTAAAACTTGGAAAGTTGGTCGAGATGATCCAAGAAGAGTGATCCATGCATTTAAAGTCGGGTTTTCTTTGACATTAGTGTCTTTGTTATACTTATTGGAGCCATTGTTTAAAGGGGTCGGACAAAATGCGATTTGGGCTGTCATGACTGTTGTTGTCGTGCTTGAATTCACTGCTGGTAAGTATTCACAAGTACGCTATTAAGTTTTTTATAAGTGTCATTGTACTGATATATCGATCAGTACAATAAAAGCCTTGAACCTTGCAAAGGAAAAGTTTCTTTGCAAAAATGTATTCATTTGGTTGCAGTTTATCTAAATAGTGTCCCATGTCTCACAGCAAATATAAAGATTTGCATTTGGATTTTTAAGAATGTGAACATGAACTTGCAGGTTATATATGCTAACCATGTTATAAATTTCACAGGGGCGACGATATGCAAAGGATTAAACAGAGGATTTGGGACGTTATTGGCAGCATCATTAGCCTTCTTATTCGAGTTAATAGCTAGGGAATATGGGCAGGTTTTTCGTGCTTTTCTCATTGGAGCTTCGGTTTTTCTAATAGGTAACAAAAATATATAAAATCGTTACTGATATATAAATTTGTTGTAGGATCGAGTAACATATCATTGATTTTAACTTGTTTATTTCATTTCATTTTGGCAGGCACACTAACAACATTTTTGAGATTTTTCCCGAGAATAAAAAAGAATTATGATTATGGTGTACTTATATTCCTCTTGACATTTAACTTGATAACGGTATCAAGTTATCGCGCCGATGATATCCTAAAACTAGCCCATGGGCGTATCTCCACCATTGCGATTGGCTGTGGTGTTTGTATACTTATGAGTCTTTTCATTTTCCCCAACTGGTCTGGAGAAGATCTTCATTATTCTACAGTTTCCAAAATTGAAGGGTTAGCAAAAGCAATAGAAGGTATACAACATTAAATTTTGATATATTCTCATTCATGAGCCTAATAAGTTTCTTATAGTAGCTGATTCTTTAAACACATTGCAGCTTGTGTCGATAAATACTTCAAGGACGACGAAACAGATACAGAAATAGATGAAACACAAGAGGATCCTATTTATAAAAATTATAAGGCTGTTTTAGACTCAAAATCGACTGATGAAACCCTCGTAAGTCCTTAAAATTTTTAACAGATTTAGAACTTGCACAAAATATTATTCGACGAGCTAATGTGATGCATAATGATTTCAGGCGCACCACTCAAGTTGGGAGCCAAGACACTCATTGCATTGTTACAAATTTCCGGGGAAACAATACGTGAAAGTAGGGGCTGTTCTCCGTCATTTTGGATATTCGATTGTTGCTTTACATGGTAATCTGCAAACCGAAATACGGGTATGTTTCTTTCTTCAACATCTTGATATATGACAGTTTCTTGGGTTGATATTATAATGTTACTGTATTTATTTATTTACAACTTGCTAAATACTTTATTATGTTGTTGTGAGGTGATTATTGTTCACGATAGAAGATTCCTTTTGGCATATGTATGTAAACATGATTAAAATAATTAGTTCCAGATATATGTTATCAGATCTCTAATTCAATATTCTAGTAATTACCATATGTATTTTTTCGATACAGTTTAAAATATTGTGAAACACTCTATTAATAGTACGTATGAGGCAGATTTAAAGGGTATCGATATTCTAGATGGTATTATTTATTCATAGTGCGATTTAAAGTAAGGGACTTGCAATATATTTATATTTGACAGAACCAATGTTCAAAGTCGAGTCATCGTATCGAGATAATAAAATGTATCTTGTTATTGCTGTTGTTATTAGTTTAACATCATTGGTCTCTTGTACACCGGATGTAATCTTACCTTTAGCAGGGCTGCATTATTATAATGCAATGTAAAATATGAGATATGCCATTATGATCTTCATTTGTGAAAATTTAGACCATTAAATAAGTTGGGCAAAATTGGATTTTCATCTATTTGTTATGCTAAATGTTTTGATCTTTTGACAAGTTTATTTATGGAGTTTTATCCTCTAAATATGTTCTGGCTTCGTTTGTACAGACTCCAAGATCAGTGCGACTGCTATTCAAGGATCCATGCATTCGCCTCGCATCAGAAGTAACAAAAACTTTGAATGTACTAGCTGCTAGCATAAGAACCAGGCGACACTGCTCACCAGAAATTCTAACTGAACATCTTCAACATGCACTACAAGACCTCAACAATGCTTTAAAGTCCCAACCAAGGCTCTTTCTGGGACCCGATGGCCCAAACAGCACCTCCAAAATGCTAGCACTAGTTGCCGCAACAGGACGCCAAAGATCCGAAAGTCCCTTAACGAGAAAGAGTACAGACTCGCCCAGCTTTTCAAAGGGTACTCCCACCGGGGCTGAGAAGCGTGTTTTAAGGCCAACTTTAAGCAAGCTTGCTATCACAAGCTTAGAATTCTCAGAAGCACTTCCATTTGCAGCTTTTGCAGCTTTGTTAGTTGAGTTGGTAGCTAGACTTGATCTTGTGATCGAGGAAGTTGAAGAATTGGGACGGGTGGCTTGCTTTAAGGAGTACAAACATGAAAATGATGTGATATTGGATGTCCCTAGACCGTCAAGGGAAATCAATCTTACTACTCCTGCTGGAGCTGAGTGATTTAAAGAGCGATTGTGACCATCAAGTTAGTAAAAAGACGTGTGATCTACTCATTTTTTGTTGGTTTTAGTTTGTGAAGGAGCCGGTTAGATATAGATATATGTCATATATGGTCCTGTTCTTGTTTGTGCATGTTGCGGGTACTTATCTTTTGTAAGAAGAGTTTTGTCCAACCTTAATGTGGATAGAAATGAGCTTAGACTCTATAATAAGTTGGCTATCGAATACTACGAAATGATTTCACATGAAGCGACCGGGGTTTTTCAAGCTTCTCCCTATCTTTTAGTACCAGAAAATTAAGGCTCTATAGATCAACAATTTGTGATGTTATAAGTTTTGAAGTATACTAAATATGATATAAGTGTGTAAATTGGAAAGTGATCACAAAAAAAGTTAGGAAACAATGATCGCAAAAATACAAACAAAAAGGGCCCAACCGGGTACGAACCGGTGACCTCTTGATCTGCAGTCAAATGCTCTACCACTGAGCTATGGACCCCGTTGTTGAAAGCTTGATCCATTATTCAATATATGTAACTTGACAACTTTAAAGAAAACCAAAGCAAAAGATAGGAAAATTCCAACATTATTATTTATTATTTTTTATTCCAAATATTGCGTTTGAAATGAAACAAACCTACACCAAAACTATTGATAGTATATAATGACCAATATAATCTCGGTATTTATACGTCTTACTCATATTCGACTCTTGTGATAAATAGAGATTAAAAAGGCATAAATGTAACTATGTCTCTTTTTTTCTTTTCTTTCCAACTCGAGAACACAATATTTTTCTTTTATTTTATTTTCATTTTAGTTCAACTCGAGATCTTGAAATAAAAAATAATGTTCTTTACTTTCCATTTCTCGTCTTTTCTCTTCTTTACCTATCATTTCTAACCTCATCTAAAAAACTCAAGAACACAACGTTTACTCCTGCTATAGCAAATAAAAAGGTAGCGGTTTAAAATAAAGAATGCGCAATATGATTAACTATAAACGTTTATGTGTTTCTATTAAAAGTTAAAACATATAGGGATTAAGTCATAAAATAGCAATAAACTTTATAAGTTTTCAAATTTGCACATTTTGATGACGTGTCATACCTGAAAGTCTGACACGTGTCATCATTATAACGTGACATATTATCAAAATGTGCAAATTGAAACACTTATGAAAGTTCGTTGCTATTGCACATCTATTAGTTAGTCCGTATCAAAACAAAACAATGAAGAAAGTTGGTTGCTATTCTATGACTTAATCCGTAACATATATACCCTAAATATCTGCTAAACAATCAGATATTTTGTACATAAGTACCCTATAAAGTATAAACCAATGTATATGCCCAAAGTGTGGAGCCAATGATGAAAAGGGCATTCTATAATTGAAAGGTCCAATTTGGTTAGGATAAGATATAAATCAGTGGATGAAATATAAGCTACTACTTGAGCTAAAGTTTTTGATTTGTTGGCATAAATTTTAAAGTATTTTTTGGACATGGTTTCTTGCATATCAAATTGTGTGTGCCTGTTTGGTTGGAACATTGGCAAAAATAAAACCAACGATAAACCTCAACCGAATTACCATAATACTGATCTTCCTTTCCCTCCTTCTCTACTCACCAAAACATTCCTTAATGGTACTCTCTCATAATTTTTTTCTTGTTAAAGTTATTATAGTCTACGTTGCGAGGTTGTAGTCATACAGCCCCGCAACGTACTTGAGGTATAGTTTCTAGACTTGATTCTATATATTTTCTCTTGTTAATGTATTAGGAGTCACAAACTATTAGTAATCTAGTATGCATCAAAAAGCAAAAATGTGGTTTGCTTAGAACTTGTATAAAACAAACATATAAACCCACGCGAAAAGTATAACCTAAATTAGTTTTGCATGATCTTGAACAGGGAAGGAGCTAAAATGTTGCTACAAGGCCACCTTAGATGGATTTAGTGCAACTTCATTTCACGAATGTAGCGACTTCAAAGCCCCGTGTGTGGTTATTGGCTACACAGACAACTCATTCAAGTTTGGAGCATTTAATCCTGAAGGGTATAGAAGCACGGATGATTACTACGATTCATTTGATGCATTCTTATTTTATTGGTCAGATGAAGAGAAGAATGAGCCTATAGTGTTGCCTAAAGTTGGAGGTAGTGGTGCTGCTCTTTTTGATTATGCACGAGGTGGGCCTCAGTTTGGAGCCGATGGGCTCTTGATCGGGCCACCACTCGCACCAGTCATGGGTGGGTTTGCAGGGCCCGATACAAACTCGGGTGTTGGCGATTGGAGGCAAGCAAAGTCAAGATTGGGATTGTCTTATGCAAAAAGGGCAGATGGAAAAGAGTCTTTGTTTGGGGATGAGTCCAGGGCTTCTCTTGATGAAGTGCTAGTTTTTTGTAATCCTCGAATTGCAAGCTTATACTAAAAGAGTGTTATTCTGAAAGTTGTATATGGTTGTATGTTTGTTTTAGCAGCTTATACTTTCTTAGCTTTGTAAATCCGTTAGCCCCCAATCCATATGTGTTTCTTGGAGTGTTGGCACTTGTACGTTCAAAAATAATCTAACTCATGCAACATAAGCTCAAAATTACTACTCTTATTATCCATTACGAGTACTTTTGTAGTTTTGTATGCATTCGGGTTCCTAGGAGTGACTAAAGTAAGACTGTAAACGATGATGAACTGGCCGTGTGACTATACATACATCGCTTTGATTTCACTGAGGTATGACGAACAAATTGAGTGTGTTTGATTGGTAAGAGGGAAACAATCAAGCACAGGAGAATTAACAGCATATGCATGTTATTCGGTAGTTCAGTAGCTAGTGTATTCCATGGCACTTTCAGTTCAACTTTATTCTGTTTTCAACAAGAAAATAGAGCAACATACCACTGTAATCTTAACCATCACCATTAAATAAAAATTAGAGAAAACTGTAATATACAAGGAGTAGCGAACCAAAACTAAAAGTGACTGGATGCGCACATTTTTTAACCATAATATAATTGTTGGTGTATATGTTCGGACGACACATGCCGAACGATAAATGTCTCCACGTGTCCGAAAGAGCACATGCCCAAAGGGAAGAACACTCTTTTACCCGGAAGATCTTTTTACCAACAGTTCGTACTAAGGATCATACTCGAGCTGCCTATCTAGAATATTGTGGAATATTGCCCTCCACATGGACCAACACCTAACACCTAGGCTAGGCGTAGCCCTTGCTCCAACCCTATGTTGTTAGGTACGTAGTTGGTGTAGTATAAATACCCCAACCCCATTCAATGTTAAACCAACAAAATTACACGCATTTACTCTCACATTTATTACTTAGCCATTCGGTCTATATACATTACTTACTTTCCACCGGCGCTTGGTCTTGATATAAAACCCAAGGTGAGGCTAACGCGTGTCTTTTATCTATGTAGGTGCTTGAAGGACATCATTTACTTAGTCCGAAAGAACCTATACATGCTCATAAAGCAATTATTTACTTCTACAATAATATAAGAGATTTTTCACAAAAATTAACAAAACGAACCTCTGCCCATGTACACAACATCCAACTTTTATCTGGTGTAAATGATTAATAACAACTCAAAATTTTACATGAAATACTATATCAATCCTTCAACTACAAGGTAAAAAGCTGAACATAGTTGGGACTTCTAAAAAGATTTCTTTTTTCGGAAAGTTTTTACATCAAAACATGAAGTCAATCGACTCAATACCACAATGTGAAAAAGGCAAGATTTTTTTTACCTAGAAGAGTAAATGACAAAACAGTTTTTACTAAGGGGTAAAATTATCATTACCAAACCATTATATCCCTCAAATTCCTTGATCAAAAAACAGTCAAAATCCACTCACTCACCTCCACCTTCACCAGTCACAACAACTACAACAATGGCTGCTGTTTCACCCTTCACCTACACTCCCATCACCCGTAAAAACCCATTAACTCCATCTTTCACAACACCCACAAAGTCAACACCTTCAAAAGTCAAACCCACCCACTTCTTACCCAAAATCAAAGCCCTTTCTGACCCATTTGTTCTACAAATTGCAGAATCACTAGAAGACTCAATACCCACTTCATCTAATCTCCAAAAGCTTCGTGACTCATCTTCAGAATCACTTTTATCAGTTTCTTGGCCTTCAAGAAAAGATGAGTCTTTTAGGTTTACTGATACTTCTTTTATTAAGCAATCTGATATCATACCTGTATCAAATTTAAAAAAGTTGGATTTTTATGAAAATTTAAGTGTTTTTGAAGATACCCTTTTGCTGAATTTGACTATAGTTGATGGCTTCATTGTTGATTCTTTGTCTCAATTAGTAGGGTTACCAAAAGGGGTTTTTGTTGGGAGTTTGAATAGTATCGAATCGGGCGAATTAACGAAAAGGGTACTTGAGTTTTTGCCTGGTCATGAAAAGGGTGATTTGTTTTGGTCTTTAAACGGTGTTGGGTCGCCTGATTTGGTTGTCGTTTATGTGCCTGAAGGGTGTAAAGTTGAGGGGTTGTTGCATTTGAGATATGTTTCGAGTGAAGGAAGTGATAAGGGGTCGAAGAAGCTCCCGGTATCGAATCCGAGGGTTTTGGTTGTTGTGGAGAAAGGTGGGGAGATTGGGATAGTTGAAGAGTATATGAGTGGCGATGGGGATGCGGATTTGAGTTATTGGTCGAATTCGGTTATGGAGATTGTGGTTGCGGAAGAAGCTAAAGTTAGTCATTCGTATTTACAAACTCAGTCTTTGAATTCTGCTCATATTAAGTGGACCTCCATTCGGCAGGTAATACATGAGTTTAGATAGGTGTTTATGTTTTTGATAAATGTAAATATGCTACGTGGATACTTTGATGATATAGCTTTTGAGAAAACTGTATGCGATCATTGAGCTTGTTTCAAGTGTATAAACTATATGCACAACATAGTATTTCATGTCCGTTTAGGCTTCAGTAGCTAGCTTATTAGTATACATCATAGGTTTATGATATTAGTGTTAAAAGGGTATCTACATTGACTGATGTTAGTGCATTGTGAGTTATCGACCTTTGGTTTTCCTTTGCCAACGTTCATCATTCTTGCCAATATGCCAAAGAAAAACATTATCATTTGCAAGAATGGCCAAATTTAGACAGATAATGGAAAGGTAAGTACAAAAGCAAAAAACACCAGTTATCACTTTGTGCACAAAATCCCTCATCAGTAAAATTATAGTTTGTCTTTTGCATTTATACATCAATTTGTTTGTATGCAACAAAAAGTTAGGCCAAGTATAATTGTCAATTGTTCAACTCGGGTTTAGGGGTAGGATCTGTCTACATCTCACCTCCCCCTTACCTTGCACCGGTGGGATTGGGTTTTGTTGTTGTTGCTATTATATAATGAAATGTTTAACTATTTTTATAAATATTTCTTTTATACTAATGTCGCATAATATTGGGAATGCTTTGATACATTTATAGTCGCTTTGAGCATACATGTCACTTTACCATTCTTTAATGATTTTTTGTGCATTATATTAAACTCTTGTTTTGTGAAGCGACTTCACTGGTATTTATATAATTGACGCTGTAAATGCATTATAAGTAAATGGTAGAACATAAAGTTCTTGATTTCTTTAATAGGAAAAGTCAAGTACCTATGAGCTAGTAGAGGTAAGCACTGGTGGAAGATTAAGCAGACACAATGTCCATGTGCAACAAGTTGGCCCAGACACAATCACACACTTATCGACGTTTCACTTATCCGGTAGTGATCAAACACAAGATTTACATAGTAAAATAGTGTTGGATCATCCACGAGGGTATTCTCGGCAACTTCACAAGTGCATTGTGGCTCATTCACTTGGGCAAGTCGTATTTGATGGCAACGTACAGGTCAACAGGTAAATACTTGACTCCTCTTAATTACGTAGTACCAAGTAGGGTTGTAAACAAACCGGACGAACACGAATGGAGCCTTGTTCATGTCCGTTCGTTTAATTTTTACCGGACAAATAAACGAATATGAACGCTTAAACGGACGAATTTTCTTGTTCATGTTCGTTTATTAAGAAAATGAGTTGTTTATGTTTGTTCATTAAGACACTAAACTAACATAAATGAACGTAGAAAAAGAAACATAAACTTTATTAAATTATGCATAATATTTTGTTTTATAAGTGTTGTTTTGTTTAAACAAACTAGTTTTAATACAATTAAAAGATATGATATACGAACATAAACAAATAAATGAACATAAATGAACGTTAATAAACGCATAATCGGACGTTCACGAACATAAATGAACGGACACTACTTTTGTTTCATGTTTGTTCATTTAACAAAACGTACGCAAAATTTTGTTCATGTTCATTTAATAAAATAAAGGAACATAAACGAACTTTTTATCAATCGGCGCATAATCGGACGTTCACGAACATAAATGAACGGACACTACTTTTGTTTCATGTTTGTTCATTTAACAAAGCGTACGTAAAATATTGTTCATGTTCATTTAATAAAATAAAGGAACATAAACGAACTTTTTATCAATCGGTTCATGAATTGTCAAGTTCATTTACAGGCCTAGTACCAAGCATTTTTTTATACATTGTTATGCAATATTTAATGTTTTTTTTTACCATTCTTTGTAATGCAATCTTAGAAGTGATTATGTGATGTTGAATAATCAAATTCGTATATTAGATGTACTAAAACGGCTTGTGGAAGATAGTTTTTGGATGTGCTTCTCTTGTTTGAATTTTAAATATGATAGGTGTCAAATTCAACAAAAATAAATCCTACTTCTATTATTTGTAGTTAGCAACAAGTAGGGTCGATACCGCGGAGATTGGTGTAGATTAATTCTTATATAAAGAAACAAGATACAGGGGGTTTTGATGTTTGACAAACAAATAACAAGGAATAAAACTAAGAGATTAAATAAGTACTATAAAGAGATATAATTGATGAGTAAATACAATCTAGTCAAAGGTGCAATCTAAGTATGAATCGATGGTTAATCATTGATGCTAAAACGCTTCATATACTTGAGAATAAATTAATTATGTTCATTAACAAGCTCTAACATAGGGATGACACCCGTGGGCAATGGGCACGGGTACCTCTAACCCGTCACCCGCCCACGTAGTTTTTTTCTCACCCATCACCCACCCGTCACCCACCAATAGGTACAAATTTCTACCCATGCCCTTGCCCGTGGGTATTTGTTGCCGATGGGTAAACCCATGGGTTAGTGTTATGCAACAAAATTACAAAACGATGATATGAAAACTAACTATGAAACTGCGTAATAAGATACCAATCAATTTGCCAAATACAGCTTTGATTATTTGATCTTTCATATTCTCTTTTTAGTCTTGAAACTCAAACAAACTTTTAGATTAATGTGTTTTTTTGAGACTTGGTGGTAACTGTTAAATGTACCTGCAACATCATAAATATTTTAATTAGTATAATTAATTTTAACATGGGTTTATGGGTACACCTACGGGTATACCCGTGGGTATTTTAAATGGGTGTCATGGGTTTACCCGCGATGGGTATGCCTCATCCGCCACCCACCCGCCACCCACTGATGGGTAAAGATTTTCACCCACGACCCACCCGTGGGTGAAAATTGACTCGTTTACCCACCCATTTATGGCAGGTACCCGCGGGTTGTGGGTTTTTTCTCGCCCATTGCCATCCCTACTCTAACATGTCTCTCCTTAATCTGTCGATAAAGAAAACAAGCTCTTTGATTACTTCCCTTACCAAATAACCGGTCTTAAACAAGCTCTTAAGAGTTAAGACTTGATTTTCGATAGCAATAAACTCTAGAGAAACCACCAATTCTAATTGACAAACACATAAGCTCGGTTAATCTAAACCAGATTACACATTCCATCAACAATAATCGAAAACTTGACCATAATCAATATTGTTAAGTGCTACAAGTCTTAGAACGTTGAAGCAATAACGGACTTAAACTTCTAAATAGCAAAGACTAATTTCGATAATCAAATAACAAAGATTGATATTCAACTAATCAAAATAAGTTCAAACATTACTGAGAATATGCAAATATTCTTAAGTTCTGAATTCAGGAAATTAACAAGGCTCATAACCTAATTGCATTCAATAACATAGAAAATCCTTCAACTAGAAAGTAAATAAAATTAGCTACTCATGATGACAAGAGGATGAAATCACAACTATTGAATGTTGAGTTCTTCGTCTTTTATCTTCAATTGTGTTTCTTTTTTCTGTGTTTTGTGATGTCTGAGAGTTTAAGTAAACTGTCCTCATTCTCTTTAACTAACAACCTTTTTGTAGCCCATGTCTCCACTTTTGTTAAACTGATGCCACGATCTCCACATAGCCCCTATAGAACCGCTCCCTTCTTCCATCCTGTATCAAAGTCGGGTTCTGCTATCTTCTTTTAGGTTGGGCTCTTGTACAACGAGATCCTCCGACTTTCAAACTCTTATCAAATTAGGCCTCATATATTATACCTACAAGAACACATAAGTATGTGAGGTATTTTAATCTTTTAAAAATCAACCTTAACATATAAAAATGCATCATTATCTAATTTGCTTCACTTAGCATAAAATACAAGTATAGTCCATCATTTAAGGCTATGTCTATTATAAATAATGAAGGAATAGGTATAGATAATATGTATATTACGCACTTAACAAAATACTACGGAGTATGATAAGTGACAAAACGAGAATTAATAGATATAAGTATTATATAAGGACTTTTTTTGTTGAAAATGTAAGTCTTACAAATCATGTTTAATGGCGGGGTAAGTACTTTGAGCTTATTCTTGGATAATCGTCGCATCTAAGCTAGTATGAAAGTGATTACTATTCAAAAAAACAGAATATAATATGTTTATCCAAACATTAAAAACTGACTGCAAATATAAATCCAATCCGTTACAATATTGATACTTATATGGTCGTTAAATGTTGGCAGATACGCGCAACAGACAGATGCCGGGCAACTAACGAGGAGTCTCATACTTGAACCACGTGCAACGGTTAATGTGAAACCAAATCTACAGATTATTGCAGACGATGTGAAGTGTTCTCATGGAGCTGCAATATATGACTTGGAAGAGGACCAACTGTTTTATCTTCGAGCAAGGGGAATTGATTTGCAAACTGCTAGACAATCCCTCATTATCTCATTTGCGGCTGAGGTTATAGCCCGGTTTCCATCTAGTGATATCAGAAAGAAGGTGGAATCTCATGTAAAGAAGTTGCTGAATCCTCCCGTCCCCGTGGAAAAGTCAGTGTAAATTTTGAAGTTTAAAAAGCAATAATTTGAAATTTGTAACCAAAGGTGAACTTTGAATATTAAACTGGATACGTAAGGAGTATGAAATTTTTTTGTTACATCAGCTTAATCAGAAATAGAGATTTTGGTATCTGGTTTAAGAGCAGCGGAAGATCATACTGTGACCATTTGGGGTGATCAAATGTACAATATTACACTTTATTACTGTAGAATGTAACACTCTTTACATTCTTTATTTTTGGTTATCAAATGTACAATATTACACTTTATTATAGGGCTGAGCATCGGGCCTCTCCCGACCCGTCCCGACCCGATCCCGAATATCCCGAATCCCGACAAGCCGGAAAACATAAACCGAGTCCCGACCCGATTAACGTCGGTTCGGTTTCGGGACAGTCGGGACGGGACGGGATCGGTCGATTTTCTCGGTTTTGTTTGTTTTTTTCGGTTTTTGGCCCGTCCCGACCCGATCCCGACTATCCCGAATCCCGACAAGCCGAAAAACTCAAACCGAGTCCCGACCCGATTAACGTCGGTTCGGTTTCGGGACAAGAATCGGGACTCGGGATCGGGACGGGATTCGGGATCGGGTCGGTTTTGCTCACCCCTACTTTATTAGAATCGCAGAGTTCTTTACTTGTGGTCTCTATTTTAGGGTTTGTAAGTTGTATAGCAAGTATCAGAAAAGCATATGATTGATTCAGAAAGTTCATATGTGACCATTTACAGTTCAACTCTTTCCTTTTTGAGTTACAAAAACTATATAATTGTTCATAGTATTTCAAGAATTGCAACTCCATTTGTACCTTTAGACGAATACTCGCGCAAAGTGACGGTGCATAACGACAAATAATTATACTTGTGAACATGTGTTTTGGTGTGACCTTTGATGCAACACTTACGCGTTTAATTTGTAGTCATTGCGAGAAAAATATATATATATATATATATATATATATATATATATATATATATATATATATATATATATATATATATATATATATATGTGTTATAAACAAAAAAATGAAAAAAGTTTGAGGATCAAACAATATTTAAACTATTAATTTAGTGGTAGATATTTTTACCATTTTTAATCAAGAGTATTTTAAAAACTTGCTATTTAAACTGAATTAATTACAATAAGTAAAACTTTTCATTTGAACTTGTTTTGTAAGAGGTATTATACGAACATTACTTAAATTTTAAGCATTTAAACCGAATTAATGCATATACATGCATTATAATTAGTAGAAGTAGAGATTAAAGACTGCATATTGTAGACGAATGTTCACAAAGTAAAAAGGTGATTATATTCTATTCCACTATAATCATGATCCATTGGCTGCAAAGGTACTCCTTTCTAATGAAAGATCAATACCCTTTTCACCTCTATCATCATGATCCACTGCCTGCAAAAACACTCCTTTTATAGAAAGCTACAAACTTGTTCAAGAAACTTGACAACTATTATTACAACCTCAAATAAACCAAACTGAGCCTATTAAGTAATCCACAATTCCGGCGGTAACTTAAAGTCTTATAAGTAAATCAACACTTGAGTACTATCCAAATATTTTTTGTGTAAATGAGGGGGTGCTAAAGGTTCATAAACTAAATTGATTTTTCGTCATCTGAAAACACTAGACAGGAGGTAAATTGTCTCATAAATGGGCTTATGGGCATAGCATCATACCACTTTTGTAGAACCTTCAAGTGTCCTGTATTGTCACAAAAAGGAGTTATATCGTTTGGTCAACAAAGCAAAACAGTGACGTGTCGTGATATATGTGATTAAGAATTGTGCTTCATGCTTCTATATGGGTGAACACTAATCCAAGGACGCCACTAGCATGTCAATTAAGTGCCACACAACCCATGATACCATGAAGCTAAATCACTAGTGACATTCAGTATGCATCAATGAAAGATATCTAATCAAAATTGGCAGGCACACGTAGCCTGACTCGGGGTCATAGCTAAACACACCCTGGTGGCCTGTAGTGAGTGGTTTGGTCTTTTTCAGCTCAAGAAAAATCAAACAAGGCAGGCATGAAGGTACAAAAGATTGAATCAAAGGTTGAAACTTTACACAGCCTAAATAAACAACTTGCGTCGATAAATGGAAAAATGACTTTAATACCCTTAATCCATTTGAATTTGACAAAACTTTAGGGCATATAGATTTTAACCACTACCAAATGGCCTAGTAGTAAGGTCCCTGACTTTCAAACAAGAGGTCAAGGGTTCAAACCTCACTAGGTGTGTACATTTGGGGGTGGCCAGGGAATGGACAGAAACCACGGTCCGGGGATTAACCCGATGAGGCCTTGTACATCTGCCTAAAAAAGGTTCGCCCTCCCCGGGTAACCTGAATCTGTTTATCCGTTTTCTAGGCATATAGATTTTGCTTACACAAAATTTTGACATTATAAACAGACATGGTAGGGTCGACCGTTATTAATGGTCTCCAAGACACTTGATGTTGTTAAGTGGAATTTGCTTTATGTCTATATCTTCGTCAGCACCCCAATTTAAAAAACCTATTTGCTTAACTAATTCCATTGTACACAAGAAAAACTTGATAACAAGCAGTTTTAAGTTTACGTAGCAGTAGATCATCTTTACGCATTTCCTCTGGCGGCTGAACTATTGCAGGAAAAATGAAACGGATTTACTTTTGACAGAATATTTTCATATAAATGAGTTCACATTAAATACCTTGAACAAACATGCCAACAAGAAAAAGTAAAGTCAAATGAATGGTTAGTCTATTGAATTTGGAAAACATGTTTATTCTATGTTAACTTTCTCATTAGTTTATCGTTATTTTCTTTTGCGTACTTTGAACCAAAAAAGAAAGAACAACAAAACCATTTCTCATCTACGAAGCTAATTAGGGCCTACTGTGATGATTAGCAGAAGTGGAAAATGAGAATACTGATATAGGCTTGTATTGAAT
Organism: Artemisia argyi; assembly: GCA_030686995.1. NCBI lineage: Eukaryota > Viridiplantae > Streptophyta > Magnoliopsida > Asterales > Asteraceae > Artemisia > Artemisia argyi. The sequence goes on from CM060697.1 coordinate 176,834,912, forward strand.
ATATCAAATTTGGTGCTAAACCACCTAACTTCATTCATCGTTTTACTTCTATTCCAAGCAAACCTTTTATTTTTCAAATTAAGAATTGTTTGGCTTCAAATCCACTACCACCAACACACAAAGAATTATCTATACTAGCCTTGCTCATCTTGCTCAATAAAGACCATGGATCCTTAATATCAAGGAGTGTTTGGATATGAGTTTTGAAAGTGATGATGTGAGAAGTTATACTAAAAGGGTCATGCATGGGAGATAGTATTTGGATGTGCTTATGTTGATTAAAGTTGTACTCCATAATTAGGACATTTAGCGAATTGAAACAATAGTGCATGCAATTTCGAAACACGACTACCACAAATACCTATAGATTGCATCAAGGTTTAAGTGCTCAAAAGTTGTCATGCAAATGACTTATGGATAGCTATATCCACTTCATCCATATCTTAAAACAACCACCACTATATATTATATCAGCATAAAATGTCATAGGCAAAAGTAAAATAGTAAAATATGCATGTAAAGTCATCAAAGGGTTTCCATGTAGTTTCGGTATGTAAGCAGATTGACGAGGAATATAATATGCGTAACAAAATTTTATACATTCAACACAGAATGTCAAACTTTAGAAAATACTACCAACTACATACTCATTTTATTCACTATAAATAGGTACCAACCTTTGTTTGTCTTCCATACAAAACCAGACACCTCTTCATTACCAACCCTTAAATGGCATTTTCACTCCATTTTCTCGTTATACTTTCTGCATTGATCTTTTCTGTTCTTAATCCAGCACAAGCTGACACGTCTAGTGGCTCTTTCATCCATTCTCGAGCAGCATACTACCCTGATTCTGATGACAACGGAACTGAAAGTGAGATATATAACAAATATATATAAACATGCATATGTAAATATCATTATAATTAACTGTTATTGATACACTTTGTTTTTTATTCTTTGGTTTTGTTACAGAGGGAAGATGCGGATATGGTTCGTTTGGAGCAATAATCAATAATGGCTATGTAGCAGATGCATCTGATCTCTATCGTGATGGTGTAGGCTGTGGTGCTTGCTACCAGGTTATAATCATATCATAATATACTAAAATCTGTCTGTAAATATATAACAATCACTAAACTTATTTCTATATGGAACTCATTAGGTGAGGTGCACAAACAGTAAAGATTGTTCAGATGAAGGAGTGACTATTGTTATAACTGATCAAGGATCCAGTGATGGGACAGACTTCATTATGAGCAAAAAAGCCTTCCGTAAGATGGCTCAGTCTACATATTCAGAATCGTCTCTACTGTCACAGGGAATAGTGGATATTGAATATAGAAGGTAAATTTAAAAAAATTTAAGAATACTGTATCTACTAATGTAAAAAGTAAGAACACATAAATATCTAACAACAATCCTTTCCACAGGGTTTCATGCAAGTACCCAAATTATAACATCACCGTAAAGATTGATGAGAGCAGTGATTACCCATATTACCTTGCTTTTGTCATATGGTACCAACAAGGCCAAAACGACATCACTGCAGTGCAACTATGCGAGGTAACTTTATTTTTTGACATCATAAATATAGATATTGTGTTCCTACTGTCCTCTTAATTTGCCTATGCTATGTGTTACATGCAGACAAAAAATTTCAACTGCAAACTATTGGATAGAAGCTATGGATCGGTGTTTACAACAACGTCGCCACCTAGTGGACCATTGTCTCTAAGAATGCTCCTTAGTGGTGAAGATGGAGATGAAAAATGGGTTGTTCCCGTTAATACAATACCTGAGAACTGGAAGAAGGGGGACATATATGACACAGGAGTACAAGTAGCATATTAAGCAACTACTAATTAACAAAAGACCAGAATAAAAATAAGCAGAGAGCATCAGCAATCGACTCTAGTATATTGATTGTAATTTTTAGCATATTCTTGTGGGATTGAAGTGTAGAATAGTTTACGACATTATTATATTGATGTAACTGTTATTTATTGGAAATAAGTTCTCTTGTTATATTTTGTTAAACATTGTACCAAAGTTCGTTATAGTTTCCTCTTTAAAGATTGACCAAGCTACAGAAAAAGTATATCCATTTAGGTGTTTGGATGCTTCAGGAAAACCATGAGTGCATAAAGAAATCATGAATTAAGTGGGGACTTATAAAAGCGTTTAACTATAAAAATATTCTCTTTAATATGATTTGTGCAATATAAAAAGTTTTTCTCAAGGCAAAAGCAATGATGTGATGCTTCACAAAATACAGTTTCCCTGAACTAAGGAGTGGGAGAGCTGAGCCATCAACTTAAAGTACTTTCGCAATAAATTGCCTATTGTTAAGCATCTTGTTAAGGTAGTGGATGCCTTTGTTTGTATATGGTTGTTTGGTTTGGAATAAATTGCCCAAAAAAAAGTACTTTCGCAATGTTATTCTAATTACAAAGTGACTTCTTAAAGAATATTCATGAACCTAAATTCTTCAAGCTGTGGTTGTGAATGTAGCCATGGTCTGAAAAATTGGTCCCAACTATCATCATCAAAATATGCCTTAAAACGATGAACCTGGTGTTTATTATCTTCACCAAGTTCAGATATCATACATTCATACTATCTTAGATCCTACCATACAGATTATCGTTAGGGTAAAATCATGCTGAAACCTGTACATATTTGAAGTAGAAACGTCTGATTTACTCCTAGTATGTCTCACGTTGTTGTGTTTTTTTTTTTTTTTTTTTTTTTTTTTTTTTTTTCTGAATATTGGTAGGATACCAAGGAGACTTATGTAGTAACGCTGTCCAGCAATAAATATGTTAAGGAAAGTTTGGCACACATACATACAATTAGCGCGTCTCCTAACATGAACAAAGTTCTAAGAAGAGAGTAGGACTTTAAAAAGTAATCTTGTTCTACTTGTTCAAGGCTAAAAATGTTATTCAAGGGTAAAAATGTTACATGATTTTGTTCTACAAGAAGACATGGATGGCTGGATGCTGCAAGAAAGACGCTACAATGCACCTGAATATATATTATCCTTGGCCGTCTCAGCTAATATGATAAATCTTCCTTTAATTTGTTTGGACGCTAAATCAAATCCACGCATTATCTGCATTTTCTGCTATCCATATATAATAGATCTCCACAAGAAGAAGATGAGCATGGATGCTGGAGTCGACTAGTGATATCTAATACCAGCCATCATATAACATTAACCTTTCATGCACCCTTTTAATAATCATTTCGTCCAAATACTGATATTATCCTTCGATCCTAAATGTATGAAACGCCCAATTTAACAAAGAATTTCTTGAAGTTTTATAATCCTTGAGTATCTTAACACTTTCAGGAATCATGTTTTACATCCTTCAAGGATTCGTATCTTTGTATGACATCTTCATTTGAACACCCATATCACTCAACATGGAATACATTAATCTCCTTTTATGAGATGAATGACCTCTTTCAATTGATTTGAAATCAGACTTTTCATGATGAACCAGGCTTGATCCTACCGACTTTTGTAATCCCTTTTTCGTCATCAGCTCTCTCACTCTTTCAACATCCTCCCATCTCTCACCAGCAGCATATATGTTTGATAACAACACATATGGTCCGACATCACTAGGTTCCAATTCAATAAGACGCTTCGCCACCATTTCCCCTAGTTCTAGATTCGAATGGGTCCTACAAGCGGATAGTAATGATCCCCATAACGCGGGCCCTGAGTCCATGTTCATATTCTTAATCATCTCCTCAGAATCTTTCATCAAACCAGCCCGTGAAAGAAGATCAACCATACAACCATAGTGGTCAACCTTTGGTTCAATCATGTAAACTCGTTGCATCAAGTCAAAGTACCACCATCCCTCTAAAACCATTCCCGCGTGTGTACACGCACTAAGAACACACACAAAAGTAGCATCGTTTGGCACCACGCCACTTTTCTCCAACTCTAAAAACACTTCTAAAGCCTTTTCACCTTCCCCGTGCATTCCATAGCCCATAATCATCGAATTCCATGATACTATAGTTTTCTCTGGCATCTCATCAAACACTCGTTTAGCCATATCCATAGCTCCACACTTTGCATACATTGTCAACAAAGCAGTTGAAAGCAACACATCGGTTACAATATTCTTGTTGTTCTTAATATAAGAATGAACCCATTCACCCTTATCTAGTCTTCCCAAATGTGCACATGCAGTCAAAACACTCATGACAGTTGCTTCATTTACCTTCACATCCTGTTCCTCCAACATATCATCAAAAAGTTTTAAACACTCGTTGTAATTCTTTGACCGTACATAAAGCGCCAACAAAGTATTCCAAGAAACAACATTCCGACAAGGCATCCACTCAAAAAACTTGTGCGCAGACACAACATCTCCAATCCTCGCATACCCATCAATCAAACAGTTCCACGACACAACATCTCTACACGGCATCCTATCAAACAACTCCTGAGCCGCCCTCATATCACCAACCCAAACATACCCAGAAATCATGGAATTCCAACTAAACACATCACGCTGCGTCATTTCATCAAACAGGCCACGCGCCTCACAAACCATCCCATTCTTCACATAACCATCAATCATCGTATTCCACGTCACCATATCCATCTCCAAACTCAACCCAAACACCTTTTCCCCATCCCTTATCCTCCCAAAACCCGCGTACATATGAATCAACACATTCCTAACATACAAATCCACCTCAAACCCTTCTTTAACTACGCGACAATGCACCTTTTCGCCCTCTCTAACCAACCCTAACTCCCCACAAATCTTAACAACCAAAGGGTACGTAAAATAATTCGCAGAAACACAGTTTTCGACCATTTCTTTACGATAAAAATCCAAACTTTTTGCAAAATCATTACATTTAACCAAACCCCTTATAACAGTATTACATATAAACGTATCAGGATCATTTAAAGCATTATAAAGATTAACTGCATGGGAAATAGTACATGGGCTAGAACAAAGCTTCTTAAAGACACGACTCGACACGTAAGAATGCTGAAAAAGATTTGAAACAATGAGCTGTGCATGTATTTGGTTGAAATGTGTTAAGGTACAAGATGGGCATGATGATTCTAGTTTGGTTAATATAGGATGGTTGTTTAAGGTTAAAGATTGATCATGCCATAAGGTTGGTGTGGGTGATTTAAGGTTTTTGTGGATTTCACGGAATTTTTGTATGGGTTTCGAGAGTTTAAGGAAAGGCATTGTGTTTTTCTTTTTGTTGGACAGATTTAGTGTACTTGAGTTGACCTTTTATCCTATGTTTATGTTTGGTTCATGTTGATTGCATTAGTACATGTATCATATTTGGGAACAAAAAAAAAACATTACTTTGATTTGATTTTGTTTAAAAATAAAATAAGAGAAAATATTTCCGACTACGTCCGTATCAAAATAAGTGTCAAGTTTAACTTTTGAGAGTTAAACTGGTTCAACTTTGACCTTAACTATTTTTGTAGGTGTTATATAATATTTGATGCAAAATATATAAATGGATTGGTTTTAAGTGTATTTTTCAATGGTATAATTTTTCATTAAGTAATATATAACACAATATATATATATATATATATATATATATATATATATATATATATATATATATATATATATATATATATATATATATATATATATATATAAGGTAAAGTTGAACCAGTTTGACTCTAGAGTCAAACTGGGCACTTTTTTTTGGACGGAGGGAGATAGCTAAAAAGTTGTCTAACATGAAAGTAGACCAGGATGACAAGTTGACTTTATTAGAATTTTGACACGTCTCACACATTTATTAATAAAGTACATGAGCAACTAGATGATTGAACTAGAATTTTACATGTGTCACATATTTTATTAATAAAGTACAAGTCGCTCAGTCATCTAAGTGAAGTCACTCTGATTTATTTTGGGAAGTTGATTTTGTTTAAGCTAGATGTCAGACTACCCTTCAACTTTTGAGCTATTTAAGGAATTTGCTCAGAAAATAAAGGTCTCTTGTCTGAAATAAATGAAAAATCGAGATTCACTATAATAGACGGAAATAAAGTAAGCAATACTTGTGAGTTCCAACACGAGAGTTAAAATATAAGGTTTATTTATCATGAGATTTGTCGTTGTTTTTCTGAAGTAGTTTATCTACCATCTGGTAAATGTGTATATTCTACCTTCCTCGTACTCACCAGATCGGGTATTGTTGTTGTTTCATCATGTGAAAGATGCAAAGAGTTCGAAAGATAACTAATAACATATATAATTTATCTTTGAAAAACAATCGAATTTGAGCCCTAGCGCCGTTTAGTCTGGTTTTCTTTTCCTCTCGCCCTGAAGGTGCCTAACTCCTTGGTCTTACTAGCCGCTTAGACAATACCAGGAGGGACATCTTAGACAATAGAATCGAGCAGTAGCATTCAATGACACATGAATTTATAAATCAATTAAGAAAATTTTCTATTGTAGCATTCAATGACACATGAATTTATGAATCAATTAAGAAAATTTTCTATTGTAGCTATACGAACACTGAATTTTTTATTTTACACATCACAACAACTGGCGTAAAGAAACAATTTAATGAAGGGGAAAGCATCCCTGCAGCCACAGCTGCAGCAAACACAAAAATAAAACAATAACTTTTTAAACTTACATTTGTTACTCATGCAATATTTTCCACTTTACATAATTGATCTTTCCTTTTGACCTTGCGATGATTTCCTCTTTAATAGAAGCCTATTTCACCTTTTGACCTTGCAACATTTAATCTCCCTGGGGGGATGATTTCCCCTTTAATAGAAGCCTATTTTCACCTTTTGACCTTGCAGCATTTAATCTCCCTGGGATGATTTCCCCTTTAATAGAAAAGCCTATATCACAACTTTCTTATTCTAACTTCCTTTTCGTTGTGAAATTTAATCCCAAACCTTTTATTTTTGATCCATTATAAGCTTCTCATAACAAAACACAAGCTCGTTCTATCTGATATTTCGTACTTCTAATATATTGTGCTTAATTATTCGATTTCATGAATGTGATAACAATTCTAAGCAGGTTCTGTTTCGAGCGATGTCTGGATATATTATCCATTCAAATATGAAAAATTAAAAATTCCCATTAGAAAAGACATGAACAAGACCTAAACCTCCATCTGGATAGTCATTAAAATAATCCACATGGACCAACACATTCATAAGATCAGAAATAAAAGAAAGTAGAAGAGAGTACCTTTACTTCAATTAACTAGTAAATCATGATTCATCATTTGCTCAAACATAGAAAAGGAAGCACATGTTCATGGCTGTGAATAGCCTAAAACTTTCAACACTACTCATTTACCCACAAAAAAAAGACGCAACATCACATATCATTCATCCAACCTAATAACATTTGCCTACCTATTATGACATTTCTCGGAATCTAGCAAGAGCTTTCTTTTGAATCAATGTCCGGTAGCTATCACCAGCTTGCACCTCAAGGCTCGGATCCAACTTCTTTGGTTGACTTCCAAGTCCTGCTCTCTTTTCTGTCGCTTGCGCCTGCACAGGCTCCACCATACCACTTCCATTCTTTCCCAACCCCTGCATACCAAATCCCCAAAGGAAAACACAAGACAACAAGCCCCCGATTCAAAGTCAGAAACTTAACATTTTGGATAAAATTATTCAGCATTATACATGCCAGCTGCTCCACCTTTCCAGGATTGGATTACATAAACAAAGGTTTACCAACTTGATATCATCCATGGAACTTTCATATAGAGCTAACTCAAGAATGATTTTGTCACTCATTACCTCGCAAGTTATCTGTTGCCCATGGACATTCTAAATTGTGTCCACAACTATACGACTCCAAATAGAAATTCAGGCCTTTAACCTATGAATAGGTCGATTCAGGCAAGAAACAAGTCAAACGGGTTCTAGTGTCGCAAAGATGTTTTTTAATGCATTAAACCTCTTGAGACGTTTTATCTAGATATAAGATTATCGTCAGCATTTATTGTATAAAAGTTTTATAAAATTGGACAAAAGTACTCACAGCAGCAAAAACTACCACTTTTGACTCGTTATTCAAACCACCAAATCCGCCCATTTGCCACCTCTATAGACAGCCTACATCTGATAAAATTTGAATGGTATTGTATAAGCCTAAGCGTTGTTTAGGGTGTAGAAACAGAAGCAAGTTCCTAAGGAGATTGCGCAGTTGAAGGATGACAAATTGCTAACAGAAAAAGGAGACAACAGTGATATGTTACAGGGGACAATGTTTCATTCATCTGGGTCATTCACCATTTCAAACATTTCCATTTTGGCATCTATGGTATGAGTGTTCATTGTAGATCCTATTTACTTGACATGAGTATAAGTAGGAAAATGTCAACAAATGAGACAAGAACAGGGAAGTAATGCTAATAAACAGGAAGAATGTATGAGGTATTGAGGTTAGAGATATAAATTAAAAGAGTTAAAGAATTACCAAGCCTTCTTGCCATCCCATGTTGCGGAGCATACGGTTGCCAACATTAGTCTCATCTATCGCCTTCTCGGCTGTAATTACCTCAAAGCTCGGGGCACTGCTATTACCCTCTCCAGCTCCACGTCCTCCAACACCAGGAGGAAAAGGCATAGAATCCATCCCACCCTTTCTCAAGGCTGAATCTCGATCTTATAAGTTCAGAGATTATAAAAACAAGATTTCCAGACAAGTCAATAGAGGCATAACAATAAGTTTTGAATTAAGCATGGCCCATAAAGACTCTTACTCCATTTACATCTCCGTCATTCTTTTTTTTTTTTTAGTTTACTTTCATAAAACGGAAATCACTATTAATATCAAAACTAGTTCAGGTGCTTACTTGGATCTCCAACCCCGAGATCAGATAGATCATCCCCAAAAGAAGATGAACCATACAAACTCCTCCTTTCAGCAGCTCGATCACGATAGGCAGTATGAGGCTGTTCTTTAACAGATGAAGCTGACTGTGCAGGCAACTCAGAAAACCGTCTCTTACCGCTCACAGTAGGTGCTGGTGGTGTGTAAGAGCCTAAAGCCGATGCGTCTGTCCTAAATGGCACTGCTGAATTGCGTGCTTCAGTGGCCATTGATGAACCGATAGACACATTTGTAGATGGTGCCACATATGCAGTATCTGATTTCACCACTCCTCTACCGGATCCCCTTATTACGCCTCTTAAAGTCCCTCCAGAGATGTTAGCTGCAGGCCTGGGGATATCCTGTGCATCTAAACTGTCAGGCTGAACAGGTGTTTTCACAGAAACTGCTGGAGCTGTATTGTCGTTTACTAATTTGCCCTTTGTTGATAATCCAGTAGGGTTGGATTTTTCTTCTGTTGGAGCAGATGAATTGCCATCAAGAGCCACCCGTGGTGCTTGACTTTCGTGACTCCTCTGCTTCCACATGGATAATACATTACTCATTTTCTTCTTGTTAGCCAATATACTACTTTTCGAGGCGAGTTTTATTTCTTTCATCCTCTCTTTCTCCTTTTTCTCTGCAGCTAAGGCAGCAGCAGCAGCAGCCTGAACAGCATCCGGCAATGAAGTAGTCTTATCACTTGATGTGATTGTAGCTGCTGGTGCAGATATAACTACTTTTCTACTGTTAGAACCATCAGGCGCCTTGGAGGGTTCGTTCTCTTTTCCAGATGTGTTACCATTTTGATCATTACAAGGGACATACTGCTGACTTTGGTGATCATAAGAATACCATATCCCATTATTACCATCGTAGTACAGACCTGTAGATGAGTTGCACGTAAAACAAATGAAAACATGTAAGGATTTAGTTTTTTGTAATAAACATCAGGAATACCAACATATAAAGAAAAAAAATATACTGTATATAGCAGCTTCAGTTCACGCTGAATACATGCTCATAATTTCTCACCTGTATTTCCATCGTAGTAGAATCCAGAAGAAGCATCATAGTAATAGCCAGATGCTTCATCCCAAACAAAACCAGCTTGTGGAGCTGAAGCATCCTTTGCATCTCCACTCTGGTCCTGATTGCCATTAGATTGTTTGTCATCCGGATTGTATTCTTTCGGCGCCCATCCAACAGCATCATACTACAAGAACGAGAACAAATAATATTTATAAAAATCCATTTTTTAAGCTACATGCATCTGTAAACTAAAACGAAATCAAGAAGATCTACATTGCATATTATTGGAGGTTCTTATAACCATCTTTTTAGAACATTACCTGCTGAGCAAACGCTGCAGCCTCGATTGCTGCCGCGGCAAGGCTACTGGAGTGAGAAGAGGATGCACCAGATCCTGGCCCAAGGATGCTTTTTGCATATGCTACTCGTAAAATTTGGCCATTTTTTTCCAGTGTTGTTCCATTTGTTGCTTCAAGGGCTTTGGTGGCATCTTCAACCTAAGATAAAAAAAATATTGAGATTTTATAAACAAGTAGGTACCACAGATGCTTCTTATACATAACTTTCTTGAAATTTGAGGATAAGCATATTAGCTGATAGCTAACTGTATAAACTTACCGAATGGAAATGTACAAATGCAAATCCTCTTGAAACATGAGTAAATTTGTCTCTAACAAGCCGAATATCCTGTAAATGCATTGATCATTATTAGTATTCACTACAGCTCTTAAAAGTTATAATATATAAAAACAATGACAATACTTAGGGCAACAAGAATTTGTACCTTAATTGGAGCATTCTTAGAAAACTCATACCGAAGCATTTCCTCGTCAGCATTTTCATCCAATCCTCTCACAACCAATACATGAGTGGGACCTGAAAGTTCAGCATGTTATAAATCCTCTTAATTGATGACTAAGGCATGCTAATTTGGACTTTGGACAGTGAAGAAACTAACCTGTCTCTCCTTTCTTACCAAATGAAGTAGGATTTGATGATGACATGTCAGCCAGCGGAGCATCGTCTGTCCTAGGTTCATTACACTAATCCAAAGAGCCAAAAAAGGATGGTATTAATATCAACCATATCAAAATCTCAGATTAACATTAAGATCTTTTAAGGTACAAAAGAACACCTGAAAGCAGGATGTCCTCCGTGCAAAATTGACGCAGCCACATATTATGCACATCCAATCAGAAATTAGTGTAGTTCTGTGGTTCATATGACCTGACCTCGATGAACCATCTGATCCAAAAAAAGGTCCACCAGCGCTCCCCGTTGGCTTACTACTGCAGCAAAAACAAAAATTGTTCTGAAGCTTCCATAATAAATGTGCAAAGAAAAAATCTATAAACATATATTACTAGTTAAAAACACAATCAATCAAAAGTACAAGTCACACATGTGTTTACCTGTACTCAAAGAATAGCTTCCTTCCATCTACGACAACACCCTCATCTCCAACCTTGTCCATCATCGAACGGGCAGACCCCTAATTTGCAATAATGGGTTCATAAATTTCATACATAACACTTGAAACCAAAAATTTATAGAAATAAAATCCAAACTGAATACCGTGGAAGGAAAATCTATAAATGCAAATCCACGGGAAGTGCCAGAACTCCGCTCCTTTATGACACGAACATGGCGAAGAGGTCCCCATTCAGACTAATTATATGATGAACAACGGCAGACATTAGGCATGCACAATATAATGATATGAAAAAATAAACAAACAAATAGCTTGTATTGTAGATAGATGGGTAAGGAGATTACAAGAATTTGATGCAGATCTTCTTCAGTTGTCTTTTGGGACAGACCCTTCACAACAACAGTAGCAGATGGAACCTACAAAAGTGATAATGAATAGTCATCCAACTAGATGTGAAAATTTCAAATCATTTGCAGGAATGGTTTGATTTGGTTATGCTTGATGATTTTATCTCTAGCAGGTTTAATGGGTTGAACAGGTTTCAAGTCGGACGACTGTATATCTCTTACATGATCATATTCAACAACCCAATCGTTTACAAGATACATTATTAATTACTTTTGGACAAAAAGTGTTTCTGGGCAAACCCAACGCATGTCGTCTCGTACCAAAAATCCATTTTAACCTGTTACCCAAGCTGGCCAACACACCCATTTTGCAACCTCTAAATCCCACTAAGCCCTTGCACTTCGCAAACAAACCTAACAGCTTTGAAATGAGAAAAAGTTATTGAATAATGCATACCGCTGAATAATACTCATGATGACGTTTTTCTTCGCGATCTCTTCTTCTATCATACCTATCGTCATCGTAACTGTCCTCCCGGTGACTTCGGCCACGACTACGACTTCGAGAAGATCTAGACCTAACACGCTCATCCTGTCCACGAGACCGAGACCTAGAACGTTCGTGCCTTTTGTATGGACTTTGATCCCTTTCTCGACTCAAACCTTTCCTCTCCCGTTCTCGATCACGGGATTCACGCCTTCGCCAACTACCCTCCCGTCTACCACCTCTGTCATAATCAGAATCATAACTACGTCTTCCATAATCATAATCTCTCTCACGGCTATCCTCCCTGCTCTGTGACATACGAGGCCTGTAGTCATAGTCATCGTATGGATAATCATCCCGGTCCCGTCCACTATATCTCTGAGACCTCTCATAACCATGATCATCATAATAATCAGCCTCACGATATCTGCCAGCTTCACGACCCATATCCATTTCAGGATATGGATCAGCATGCCGCCTTGAATCTCTATCGAGAGGATATTCTTCCTCATAAGTTCGTCTTCTAGATTGAGGCCAAACTCCACCTGCTGCAGGCGGAGGAGGATAATTCTCCCTCTCCAATACATCCCGAGGGAAGGCATTTCTTGGATAGATGTCATCTCTTGGAAAACGTTCATCTAAATATCTCCTATCATCATACGAATCACCCGCACTGCCAATTCAACACAACAGCAAAAGACGAAAAAAAAAGTGATATAACAAACACATAACTAATATGTATCGCAAGTAATTTTTAAAAAATTCAACAACAAATGTGTGTGTGCTTGAATGAAACAGTGAAGCATCCATCATATAGAACATTAGAACTCACCGAAAATGAGGTTCGTGGACAGCACCATACCGTTCGGGGGCCTGTGGATTCAAGACAATAAGGTGTGTCAGCAAGTTATAAGGATGGAACTAGAACGATAATCGATTCCATATCCTCACTGTCCCATGACTTTGTCTCATAGTGGTGGAATATATGAGAGTCACAAAAGCCCTAATATCTTGTATATCATCCCATATATGTGATTAAAAAGGAAACCACAATTACGCTGTTATTTTCCCATCCATGCTGAGGACCATAGCGACCAGGATCCATTTGAAACACCCGTCAATGCTACCCCTGCAAAGCTCTTGATGATCGCTTACTTTACAAAGCTTTTCCTGTAATGGATGCACAAACAGACAGTCATGCTAGTGAACTGATAAACAATCCTCATGATTTGACCTCCCGTTTTACGGTACTCTTCAAAAATCTATATCTTCCAAGAGACATCCCTCATCGATTTCATAAAATACAGAACAATTTTACAAACTCATCTGCGGTTTGAAGAGAATATACATCTATACAGGGAGATTTTACAGATACAATTTACAGCTACATATAGCCCTTCAGTACCACTTCACAGCAGCATAAAACTATAACTTCCTCATATGCAAAACAAGTATTGGAACTAAAATTCATGGTAAGGAAGCAGAGTGGTAGACTCGCGCCTTTGGTAAAAAACTGTCCTGGAATTATTTATATCACAAATAACAGCCAACTTGATACAGTCGGCCATCACTAGCTACTCAAAGGACGCATATTCCCTCTAAAACTAACTAAATGAGGCACATTATTCTAAGTGGTCGTGTATATATTTCTCAACTGATTTCCAAAACGTGTCGTTCTTTCGAAAGATGACACCTAAAAGAGACCCGAGAGCTGAGAAGCACTAGAAAAGGACAAAAAGCTGCAATTCAAAAAGTCCTAGCAGCTAAATAAAACTAACCAAGAGCGCCACCGTTCCTAAATAAAACTAACGAAAAGTAGACAACAAAGGACCCTTAACATGTTTCTAATGGCCTGCCTACATTTATTAAGCATTTTTAACTAAAAGTTACTCATAGCGCAGCTACAAAAAAAACTCATTCTCATGATATTTAACTTATATTTAAAAAAGTTACTAATCTCTTTCAATACAAACTAACTACGCATTCGAAACCGAAACTCTGACTCATATTTTTTTCTGATTATAGTTTTCCATAATTCACAACAGAAAATAATAATACATCCTAAATACTTATTATATTAAAAAAAAAATCAAATAAAACACGCACAAAGCCTTACGCTTAATCCAATGGATCAAATTCTTCAAAGCCTTGGAACGAAATCGGAAAAATTGAACTGAAGATGATAAACGAACCGGTTTTAAATAGATCGATGATTGGTTGTTTCTTCTTATGAATAATAATAATAATAATAATGGAAGATGATTATGATAGGGCAACAAGCTGTTTTTCTTTCTTTCTTTCTTTAATTAGGTTTTTTTATTTTAAGATTATATGTATATAGCTTGGGTTGTTACATCTATGCCCCTTGTTTTTCTTTTACATCACATATAATACTACTACTTGCAAATTTAACCACTAATGGGGCGTTTGGTTTCATTAGGGGAATGACTATGGGTATTGGCATGGTAATGGGTTTGTAAACCCACTACTTTTGGTGAGTATTGATAATACCTAGTTTTGAAGGTTTGGTTCCTATTTTTTAATACCAAACTCATAAACCAAACAACTAATTTCTCCGTTCCAAAATTATTGTCTCCAAAAAAAAAACACACATTTTAAAAAAAAATACACTAATTACAGCTTTCTCTTTCTTACTTTTTGACAGAATAACAATTTTGTCTTTTGGTAATTAATTAAAGTCTTCTTTAAAGTATGTAATTATAATTTTAAACAAGGGTAATATAGTAAATTTGGTTAAACTTCCCTATCTATTTTTAGTAGTGGACAATTAAATTGGGACATCTCAAAAAGAAAACGTAGACAATAAAATTAGAACGGAGGGAGTACATGATAATGAAAGTCATTCTTTCATGCTCAAACCATCAAACTAAACGCTCCCTAATTGTAATACTATGATCTTGAGTATCACTAAGGAATGAAAAAAATATATATAATTAGGGGTGTTCATCGATTCGATTATTTGGTTAATCAATTTATTCGGTTAAAACATTTTTTTGGTAAAACCGAAAATCAAACCGAACCGAATTCAAATTATACTTAACCAAATTTGAATTCGGTTCGATTTTCAGGTTGGCCCGAATAACCCGAATTACATCATATATTTTTTTTAAATTAATTATAAAGACTTTTAGCAAAAAAAATAATTATTTCAAACCTAAAAAGTGGCCTTTTATACTAGGATATAATTTTAGTGGTCTTTTTATATATATGAATATATATATATATATATATATATATATATATATATATATATATATACTTATATGAATTCAGTTTTCAGTTTAGATTGCAAAAACCATGTCCAAAACGAAAACCGAATATTTAATTCGATTTGGTTCAGCTATTTACTTCACAAGTAAACACATATAACTAAAAAGATGAACTCGTAAGATTTTTTAATCCATATAAACAAATTAGATAAATAAAGCGGAAAATAAATAGAGATTTCATCCTGGCGCAACTCACAAGCATTATATACATTGTTACGGTCATCGTGCTTCGATTTAGCTTGGTTTGGTTTTGGTTTTCGTTTAAGTTTTTTTCTTTTTTCATTTTTTTTAATCCAAACTTGATTTTTTAAGTTTATCTTTTATGTTGGGTAGTCTTTTAATTATTTTATCTTTGATTTATTCGAGCTTGATTGAAATTTGTTTCGGCATAATCTAATACGAGAATCACATAAGCCAGTTTTAGTGTATTGTTTTGATCGCAAATACTCATACATTAATTATTTTAGGACTATTGCTACAAAACAAATAACGATTTTGATGTAAGATTTTTAGTTTTGACCACATATAATATTAGTGTCGTATCATTCTCATTCCTTTCACATTTTATCATTGTAAATGTAATTGTCACCAACACCTGCCTTTAGTCACGTGACTATACTCACTAGACATACACATCTGCCCAACACACACATATATACAACTTTCAAATCAACAATGAGCTCCCTCACTCTTGGGATAATGGTGTTACACATGATAAAAGGTATCCTCACCCATGGTAATTGTATACCACGATGTATCGTCATAAGATTGTAGCTTCAAAAGATGATGTTTGGTTTATCACACATTGGACATTAAAACCTTGTTGAGGAAAAGGTATGTTTTGGAAAATTGGCAGTAGTAACAAACAATAGCCATGAGTAGTAGCTATTTGTTTTATAAAAATGTTTGATAATGTAATTGTATTCATGATTATAAAGTGTTAAATATGGTAACATTCAAACACTTTTTCAAGTAGCGTTAAACAAAACACTAAATGCCTTACAAAACAACTTTCAAATTCTAAACGCTAAATGTTGAACACGCTGATGGACATTTCTTTACCAACATTCACACTAGTTTGTTAATTTTTACAAAACCTTCACAATAGTTTGTTGGGTACCTTTGGTATCCCGGAATGAGAATCGGGCAATGCGTAAATCTTCAAATATGTGAATGAATGATCGATATGTTCCATACTTCATATAGTACTTCAAAAGAGAAAGGTATGAATCTTTCATACGTGAGGGTCTCACCACTACTATAAAACGCATATTCATTGTAATTCATGGCAGCATACGAAACACCGCCCAACTCTTGTCAATAGTTGCTTATCTTAACTACTTATAATAGATAAATGGTCAAAGTAAAAATGTGGAAAACTTAATTTTTGGTCAATCCCGATTTTACCCTTGTGAATTAATGTGATCCTGATTTTACCCTTGTGTGTTGCCTTGTGAATTATGTGACCGAATTGGAAAGGTTTGAATCATATTGATGGAAACAATTCATATTTATTAATCAAATCTTATGTACAACTCAATAGCTAATACAGAAAGTTTGTAAAATTCAAAGAAAAGTTCAAAACCGAACAAGTATTAAACATTTTAATCACATACAAATATACAATCTTAAGTGTCTATCAAGCATCAGGATATAAAAACTTTGTTATCTTAGTTCAATTAAAAGATAATTATTACTTAGTTATACATTTTTTTGTGGCAGAATTTTTGAAACATAACATCTTTTAAAAAATTCCCAATTCAAGTGATAGATGCAATATGACCATTACACAAAGAAATATAATTTTCTTCTTGCAAGTACGGACACGGCATTCGACATAAGTATGTCCCAAACAAAGAGTCAAAGACCAACAGAAAGATGTCATATGTGCTTGTTTTGGACGATTTTGTCACTCTTCGCCCTTTATATATACTACTTGTAAAGAAAAAATAGTTAAAGTGAAAAACTTGAGTTGTTAAAAAGTCATATAAGAGATAAAAATAATGTAATTAATCATCTTATTAAAACACCTCATTACTTAAAAGTACAATAATTTATTCATATTATACAACCAATTAAAAACTTATCTATCAAATTAAATACAATCAATTAAAACACCACTTATTAAAAAGTACAATAAAATTTTTATGATGTACAATTTAAATAAACTACAACATAATACATATGAAATAATTAAACACACTAATTAATGTGATTTTTAAACACCCTAATATGAAAAGTACATGCTATTATACACATTATACAAATGAATAAAATACACAAAGCTTCATACAACCTAACAAGTTGATGATACATATAGTTTTACTGGACGGGATCAACGGGTTCAACCGGGAACCGGTGTCGCCACTGGTTCGGCTAACCAATAAAAACCATCCGAAAACAAACTAGAGAGGACCCGTTGAAACCGATACAAACTGGTGAATCAGGCCTCATCGAGATCTATTTCTCCGGTTAATCGTCAGGGGTACCTAAAGGAAAAACTGAAAAGTGAAAAATTGAAACTAAAAAAGGAAATGTTGAAAACATATATTTCAAAAGGAAACTATTAACACAAATCACAAACCGGGTTGACACGGGACGCTTCAAACCCGGCGGGTTGACACGGTTTAATTTGACCCGTTTTTAACCCAACCTAGCAAGTTGACCCAGTTTAAATCGACCCATTTTTCAACCGGAATGGTTCAACCAGTTGAACCACCCGGGTCGAACCGGGTTTCAAAACATTATGTTTAATTCCCAAATCTTCAAACTTTTATTATTTTTCGTTTATAACGTAAAAATTATCAATAAACTATCTATCACTATAAAATTCCGTTGCTATGCACGGGTATTCGTCTAGTATAAGAAAATATTTCAATAGGGTATTCATTTTTAACCTCTCTTATTTTTACCGAAATTGGTTAACCTATATATACCCCCAACCAATTTCATTTCTTCCATCATCATATACCAGAAACCCCAACTCACTAGATCTGGTTTCTGCAATGGAGTTCTTTGACGAAGAAAGCAGACCCAGAATCCTTCTTCAATCTCGGTCAACACCCAAATCCACAACCCAAAACCAATCCCCACAAACCCTCGAAACAATCCACAAACCCACTTTATTCCTATCTTTATCACTCTCTGCAACCCTATTATCTTTATCCATTTTTTACTTCAATTATGACCCATTTCAATCTTTATTAATCTGGTGTTCTTTATCCTTTTTAGTAGGTCCATTTGCACCTTTGAATCTCACTGCTGGTGATATCCGGGTCGGTCAAGGTCCGACAATCCAACCCTCTTCACCTCCAAGATACTCCCAAGAACCTGACCCACCAAAAAGATCTAGGTTTAGAGCTAAGAAAATTGACCAAGATGATAACTTTATGACACCCTTTACCCCCCTGAATAAAACCCTTGAACCGATTAGCTCAATTCGCAGTAACGAAAAAGATAGCGATAGCGATAAGAATGCGGTTTTTACGGAAACAGAGTGGAGTGATGGGGATTTGGAGCTGTTAAAGAAACAAATGGTTAAGAATCCTGTTGGGATGCCGGGCCGATGGGAGGCGGTTGCTGAGGTTTTTAATGGGAGGCATAAAGTGGAGAGTGTGGTCAAAATGGCGAAATCGATGGGGGATAGGAGAATGGGAGGTGGTGATGGGGATTCGTTTTCGCGGTTTTTGAAAGATAGGAAGGCGGTTGATAAGCGAGTTGATGAGGTTATCGAGAGTGAGATGGAGGAGAATAAGGTTGTTGGGAATGGCGGTAGTGGTGGTGGGAGCTGGAGTTCGAGTGAGGATATTGCTTTGCTTAATGCGTTGAAGGCGTTTCCGAAGGATGTGGCTATGAGGTGGGAGAAGATTACTGCTGCAGTTCCTGGACGGTCGAAAGCGGCTTGTATGAAGAGAGTTGCTGATCTTAAGAAGGATTTTAGGAGCTCGAAGACGTCTTCGGAGGCTTAGTTATGTGAAAGGGTTATAGCTATATGAAAGAGGTATTTGTTGTATGGATTGACTATGTCGTTTAATTCTATAGCAATTTTGATTCTAATAGCGGGTGATAAGTGGATGAGTGATACAGTTACAATTTAAGATAGCGCATTTCAGCCTTTGACATTACTTGTTGGAATTTATATATTTATAAAGTTTAAGCTCCATATTATATGTTCCAAGTATTGATCTCTTTATGGTTTGCTATTATTTGCCTCGCACTTTGTACCTAACGGTTACTCTGCAATCATTCTAGTACATGATGCTGTCGATTGTCTAGTAGATATAAATCATTAGGGAACATGCATCGCTTCTTAACTTAGTTTGTGCGCATGGAAATTGTAGATTAAATGGGTTAAAGTGGACAAGCTATGCTTGCATTTTCGCTTGTAGTGAATGATTTTAGCTGTTATGCCAAGTCTTTGATCTTTACTCTAGGTCAGATTTGTGTATTCTGAGATGGTAGTTGAACGCATGACTGGTGATCAGCTTAGAAAGGTTATGCGTGGCTTTATGCCTCTATGTCGTATATTGAGGAGACTTTATGGCCATTCTTTAGAGTGCTAATGCATCATTGGTTCATTATAACTGACATATAATGTGTGGAGAACCGGATTTTAGTTGTGGTTTGCTGCATTACACTTTCGCTTTAGAAAGCTGATTAATCAAAATACCTTTACCTTTGAGATTTTGTGTTTGATATCTCAAGCATATGTTGCATCTCTAGGCTTGGTTGCCCAATAGATAAGTTAGGCTGTACTCCTATTTTGATCTTTTGTTTAAATTGGGTCCATCTTTATTTCTCCTTGTGCATAGTAAAAAATGGATCTATAATCATGTTTCCAATTTTGTAAAATAAGATCAAAATGCCTAGTACCTTACCCACCATTTTATATTTAACACTATTGGATAGTTGGTCGTTAGATCACAAATGGAACTATGTGTTCTAATCTCTTTGCATTCTTCCCAACCAAACAGAACAGTGAGGCCCTTGGCAGTGGTTGCGGGGAGGCACGGCACGGTGCCCTCCCCTGCGGGAACACTGCCGCCGGTGTCTCCACACCGCACGGTGAGGCCCTTTTGCGGTGAAGTTTACCGTATCCCATTTGAAAGAAATATAGACGTTAGGCCAATTAATATTTGAACGTTGGAGCACCATAGGGACTAACGGATATATTTGGTTGCCTATATATTCTTGTTCCAAAATTGAAGTGAGCACAAAAAAAAAAAAAAAAAAAAAAAAAAAAAAAAAAAAAAAAAAAAAAAAAAAAATCCACTGCAAGTTAAAAAAAAAGAAAAAGAAAAACAGCATACAAAAAATGGATTCAAGAAAAAATAGAGATCCGAGAAAAAATGGAGCCAGATATGCGCACAATACGGGTGGCTATGTATTTTGTAGGAGTTTAGTTTTATAGTTTTAATAATATTATGTAACGTTTTTTAAGTTTTAATGGAATTTTAGACTTTTAATAAAATTATGTAATGTTTATTTAATTTCAATGAATTTTAGTTTTTAATAAATTTTAATAGAATTTAAAAAAGAAAAAAGAAAAAAAAGAAGTGAGTGAAGGGTGAGGGGTGTGATGCCAACAAAAAGTGAGTGAGTGAAGGGAAAAGTGGGAGGGTGATGTGGCATAAGATGATTGGTTGTTTGTGAGTGAAGGTTGATGGGGTGAGAAATCCTATTTTGTTCCAGCAATCCAGCTCTCCTTCATCTAAAATGATCACGGGATGAACAACACTATTGCTCAATTTTAGAGCTATTTTTATCGATTGACAATGACATTTCATTCTACAACAATTTTGGTTCTCACATTAAATGGATTTGAATTACGTATAGGAAGATTGAGGTAAGTGATTTAATAACCTTGGAGAGTAAATATATATATGTTGTGAAGAATGAAATTTCATGAAATTATTAATCTTCATTTGCTATTATTTGTCTTGCATTTTGCTCTTTTGCCGCACTTCTAGACAGTTAATACATCCTATTTTTAGCTTTTACGGAAATACTACATATGATAGTCTGAGCAGTTTACAATCTTTATCTTGATCAGTATCCATCAAAACCAATAGAACATTATTTTTATCCAAATTCTATGCACACTGTATACCGTCTTATTCGTCCCTTTTTTCAAATAATCTGCAAAAAGAACGTCTCCCTTCTATAACAAGCAAGCTGACAATTAACCATCATTCTAATCTTATAAAAAAAATCAAGATCAAAAATGTAAAACTCAGGTTTATGCTAGTGCTATAGTTCCAGTTCTCCTTCATCCAAAATGACATCTCCTTCGTCTAAAATGATAACAGGGTGTACCGCAGCACTGGTTAAATTGAGAGCTCTTCGGAGTTTTCGTGGGTCAAATACTTCAACTTCAATTGCAAACACTGAACTAACTGGTCGATGATCAGACATCCTCATATCTGCTCGATCATAACATAGCTGTTTTATGCCTTTCCCGAACCATAATATACGATCACACCTGCATATTTGAGTCGATTAAGTGTATGAACTGACACACTTTTGACTTTTGAGGTAGGACTTTTATTATTTGAACAAAATTTGTATGAATCTATTCAGAAATCTATTCCCAAATGCTCCACTTCATGGCCTTTTCTTTTTCTCCTTTTTTTATTTATTTTTTTATTTTTTATTTTTTTTTCTCCAAATAAAATGACAAGGAATATAATTTTCACATAACATTTCAATATTGGATGAAATGATTTGAAAAGTATTCCATTCTACCTCAAAGGTCAGATAAAATCCTTACCATGCCGGAGTTCTCCTCTTCTCCCCTTCTTTTGGATGTTCACCTACATATCGATCCGAATTCATTTCATACTTGTATGTTGGCGGAAATTTGATAGCGCCCTCATTCCATCCATAAAAAACATGCCCCCTTCTCAGTTCTTTGCAAAGCTACAACACGTTAAACATACATTAATGAAGTTGTAAACGGGTTCAGCCCAACCATTACCCAACCACGGATTTCACCACGTTTAGGCCATAAACTACTATATTAAGTACCTGATCGCTATAAAGCAGTTCATTCCATTGCTTCTTGGCAACAAGCTTTCTGACCTCATCATCCTGCTTATTGATACGATAGTTCAAGTCGCCAAACCAGAATATCTGACTGTTTGGTGAAGGAAAAAAAAAAAAAAAAAAATTATACAAATGACTTGAAAGCCAATGAAAGAGTTGACAGAATCATTTATTTCCAAAATTACTTACTCATGGCATGGGATCGTCTGCGGTTGATCACGATCTAAAACAGTTGAAAAACGAGTACGTTTCAAGATTTCGGATACATTTGAGTTGCGTCTCTCTTCATCTCCAAATTTATGTCCCGAAGTCAAATGGGAACAAACAAAGCATAGCCTTGTTTGATAAAGCGACATGCTAACAGAAACGGATCCCTGTAACATAAACCAGCAATTAGTTTTGACCTCAGATTTTCACTTGTATGACTATTTGCCCCGAGATTGAGCCTAATTACCTTGTTACCCATGTATCCCATGAGACCAACCCCAACTGGTGACACTCTTAAGTTGTTTATATGCCTTCTCAGCCTTTTCCGAACCCAAACTGAAATGTATATCCCCACCATCTGCTTACTAACGATTCTTACATACCTGATATATTCCATCAAGAAATTGAGCGGTGTTGCATCAAGAATCGGAATAAAAAATGTGGCTAATTTCATAAAACAAACTTTTGTTCAATTTCTGCTTCAGTAACTGACTTTTTTTTACCATGGTAAAATTTCAAAACATCAACATAGTCAAAGTTAAAAAGTCAAAATGGTCAAAGTTACCGGCATGTCATCTTTTCTTAAATAAAAAATTCTAAAAGTTTAAAGTTTTCATTCAAAAAAACCTTGAAAAGTTTTTATGATTGATCAAAGTTGACTAACTATTGCCTTTCTTAAAAAAAAAAAAAGGGTCGGTACCTATGATTTGAATTAACTTGATCATCTAAATGAGATATGTCATGCTCCACTTCGGTTGCATCTTCAAAAAAATCATCTTCTTCTTCCAACACTTCTTTCGACACATCAGCGAGTGAACTAACCATATCAGTCCTTTCTTGATGCTCAGTCCAAAGCAAACCCAAGTCACCCGAGCTGTGATGGACTCGTTTTAAACCACCACCAACATCTTGAGGTGTCAACCAGTCCGAGCTTACTCTTGAAGAGTTACTTAAACTCAGTACCCTTCTTAGCTTTGAACCAGAAGAAATAACTTTCGGTTTTAAATCCAAGGCTTTTTCGGGCCAATTCAGTATATTGATCATTTTTGTTTCTGGAACACTTATCTTGGTTGGGCCTAAATCAGCGTTGGTCTTTGAGATTGGTGAAGTTGGAGCACTGTAGCTTTTAGGTAAGGTCACTGGTTCGGGTGATTTGTTCAAAGCTTTTCGAATGATTGATTCCCATTTTAATATCGGCCTTCGAGTTTCAGCTCCCAAAACATTTCCAGCACTTAGAGGGACAACTTCCTGGAACCTGTAAAAGTAATTTTTGATTCAAAACAAGGCACCTTGACTAATCAAGTCAAACTAACAACTGTCAAGATTCATATTATTATTCATACAGAATTTTTATCGATTTTAAAATCTTAGGAATCGAATGTACTAACTTAAGGAATTCATATAAATTTTGAAGAAGAAATCTTTCTAGTATATTATATATTTTGAAGTTGAACTCGTATAAATTTGTAGTATATTCTAAGGTTTATATAGTATGGATTATTAGTTATTACCCAAGAATGTATATATCAGCCGGTTGATCCATACAAAGCCACTCATCGATCTCAAGATCTTCGTTAGGGAGCCGTCCAGCAACGTTCCATGTGCCAATTGTCATCCTGCATAAAGAAAAGGTGACATAAAATAAATAGTTAGAGCTTTTTAATTCTAGTTGCTTAGATTACAAGAAAGCGTTATGAGACTATTTTTGATATTCACGAGCCAAACCTCACATCTTTTGTTTTAATATAATGAACACGCATCGTCTCTGATTTCCCCCTCTTATGTTTTATCCCTTTTGCAGGCATCTCTGAATTCACAGAATCATCAAAAAAATTAGACGATAAAATATATCAGAACAATCCTAAATGACTAAAAAGCCCTGTGTTTTTGGATTAAGTTGAGCCAAATGAGTGTAAATGATGGGGGGCATATTTGTCATTTTCATTTTCGCAAAACGGGAAAATTGCAGTTCTTGCAAGATAGCATAAGAAGGTAAACTTGCAACAAAATATAAAATAGCGAAAAGTTTACCATCTGATGCATGGTTTGTAAATGGAGAAGTCATGTTTCTTTGTGTTCTACGCCCACGATTCTTATCATAATTCATTCTTTGGTCTTTAACAGGTGAAACTAAAAGACATCAAAACAATAAGAAAGAAACCAAAAGAGCGTAGAAACTTAAAAACTATTCAATGTTTTTTGAATATAAATCGTATACCATCATCTTCACTTTCAGTCTCGGTATCAACTTCATCTTCACTGAAATCATTATTCTTTGGTTGAATGTTTAACCATTTCTTCATCACCATTGCTGGCCAGAATGCCTACAAATAATCACAACCTTCAAAAAGATCAGAACTTTTTCGCCTTTTTCTCGCTTTACAATCAATAAAGACTAGTTAAAACGTACCTCAGAACGCTTTCCTCTTCGGGTTTTCATTATCTCAGAAAGAACAGAAAACAAGTTTTTTGTTGTACTAGATTTTGCAAGCACTCAGAAAGGTGTATGTGTATTTATATATATAGGACATTGGGACTATGAAACCACACTTTCATGGATAATATTAAGAGGTCCCACCAAGTGTACTAATGGATCTTACAACATTCATTTTTGATCTAACGACTCTAAGAAACACGCTAGGCATGCACAACTTGGTCATAGTTTTTATATTTAAGAATAAAGACCATAATAGCCCTGGATTGTTGGAGTCTTCTGCAGCATCCAACAACTATCCAAAGATTCTTGAAGGATAATCTTTTTATGTAATCTGAAATTAAAAAGATGGTTTATGAAAAGCTATCGACTTTTTTTAACCATCCTATTGGAGGTCGTTAGAGGGTCGGTTTCTTTAATATTTGTTAAAATATCGACAGGATACTATTTTTGTTAATAAGTATATCTTTTATTCATTTATATCTGTGATAAAAAAAAAAAGGCATATAGAATGGTCCCAAAAAGTAAAAAAAAGAAAGTGGTACGTGACAATGTGGTCATGATACCAAATAGAAAGGACATAAAACTTATGGGTCAAATTTTGTAAAATAACCCATAACTTCAACTAGGATGAAAAGTCAAATTTGACCTTCTTTACTTGGTCATACCTAATCAATTTTTATGCAGCCATTAAAAAAAAACACAATCTATATATAGTTGAATACAGATATCAAAGAAGCCCCACATGGCCACAAGTCCTGTTTAAAAAAACCAGACATCACTTTCACTACAACTAATATACAGTGGATTAGTAGGATTGATGGAGAACACACACCCTTAACTTTCAACAAGAGTGTAATAAGCCACATAAAGCACTTGACCTTTTTATAATCTAAAATAATTAGATATTGACCTGCATAAAAACATGCAATTGCATGATCAACAGTGTCTAAACTCAAATAGTCCAACAAAAGTAGCAACTTGGGATTAAGTAATAAGATTATATGAATATCAGATTATCAGTTATGTCATTGGATGCATATACGGGTCTACTACCGCATTAACAAAATACCAAATCATATCTTGATCATGTAATATAGTCCAACAAAGGCAACAAAGGTACCAACTTGAGATTAAGTAATATGAATGTATGACATTTCATTGGATGATACGGGTCTACTACCGAAAAACAAAACGCAAAATCATATCTTCATCATGGTCCCCCCGAAGCTTATGTCATTTCATCGGTCACGCTACAACTACTATAATTAGGTTTTGTTACACCAAAAGATCTAGATAAATATTACAAAAACCAATCAGTTAGACTAAAATACATTTTATATAAAGACAGTAGTGTAGACCTTTAAAAAATTAGACAAACATATCATACCACCACCATGACAGTAAAAGATTAATGAGGACACCAGTTGTAAAAAAAGCCATAGTTAGGCAAAAAATAAAAAAGGACCATATGCATACAACAACACATTATCTACCATCATCATAATAAAATTTTCAAGTCAATTGGGTGTATCTGAAGCATACTATATAAGTATATATATCATATTGCACAGCTGTACTTGTTGGCAGGCCGGTGTGATCACCTACAAACACATAAAATGACCTCTTGAATTATAAAAAAAAAATAAAAAAGTGAAGGACCCATACGTTATAAAAAAAGTTCTTGAGCACTATATGTGGAGCTAAATGATTGAACCCAAAAGGGAGTTTGTTAAAATCATTTAACAAAAAGTTAACATGTGGTAAAATGTGAAGACTTTTATGTCGATGATAATTTCTTCGGAGTTTTATTATGAGAGTTTGATATTGCATTTAGAAAGTGATTATGTGATTTGAAATAATTTAAATCAAGATAATTAACAACATTACGTAACTGCAAGTCTACAACACATTGCACTTTAAGTTTTTTGCAAAATTTGATTATTTAAATATTTGGATGGTTAATGGCCTCTAATAATTTGATTAATGAGAATTAGATTATACTAGACAATAGAACTATAAAAGTAGAGTTATGATATATTAGTTTTGTATTAGTATGGAAAGATTTTAAAGTTTTGTGTGTTACCTTGATAACGACCGTAGGCTAAAATGTTAGTCTACGCCATATATGATTCCACGGACGGATCCATGGTATAACTATGGGGGCCGATGCCCTCATGGCTAGTCGAAAAGTTTGAGATTTTAGTGTAATTGTTTTTTTTCATTTTTTTTTTTTTTTTTTTAATTTTGACTTGTTTTCGAAAGTGCCCCCACTCAAAAAACAAATTGCCCCCCACCCACATATTAAAACCCAACATTCAACACTTTAAAACCTTATAAATCTTTTATCTCTTAGTAACAATACTCGATTTATTATTGTGATCCTAGTTTTTTCTTCCGAATTTTGTTGCTAAAAAAAAAAAAAAAAAAAAAAAAAAAAAAAAAAAAAAAAAAAAAACTATTTTTCTGGTTCCGTCACTTAAAGATTCTAAGGTTTTGTGTGTACGTTATTATAGTTTCTATTGTTTTAGACTTTTAGTATCTAAGGAGATTTACATGTATATCCTTGCAAAATTTTACAATTACATCAATTCCTTTATAATTTCTTAACTACTTTAATATCCTTCAAAAACTTTATAATACCCAAAAATATCCAAAAGGATATTGTTTTTATATTTTAATAGATTTTAGTATTAATTACTTCTTTATCAATATTGCTTACCATGTTAAATTACCTATTTACCTTTCACTCAATTAGCTAACAAAAATAATAATAATAAATAAATAAATAAAATAAAAATAAAAATCCTCTAGTATACTTTCAATTATGTGTTATTCGAAAGCTGAAATTCTCAAACTGTTGCTACTAAAACAAGGTATCTATTGGTTTGCATTTATTTTATTGTTCAATCTTTCCGTAGCATTTGGATTTTATAATCACTCACAAAAAAACTCCGTCAGTGAACGTCAAATTCACATTCTAGGTTTCCAATTTCCTTTTCTATGAACTCGCACATTTCTCAATAAAATGATTCATAAGGAGGCCACTGCATATTTACAACTTTCAGTAACAAGTGTTTTTTAATTAGGATTTCAACTACAAGAACAAAAACAATTCAAAATTACTGTTATGTATTTTATATGATTAAAGGGATAAGGGTAATAATGTAATGTTAAAAAGATTATTTAAAAATAATAACTTTAAATACTAAATCTATTTAAATATAATGAAAATGTGTATTTTGAAGTTTAGGAAGGATATTAATGTAATTATAAAATTTGTAAGGATATTGATGTAATATTAAATGTTTGGAGGATATGAATGTAAATGCCCCTAGTTACTAAGACACTCTATTTACAGAAATGATATTTATTCCTACTTGACATTTTCACTTATCATATTTTTTTTTTAATTTTTTTATATGAGTAGAATGATATTTATAAAATAAAATAAACTAAAACTCATCAATAAATATATTAGTGGTTGAATGATTAGAGAAGAGAATGTTTGATGAACTCAAGAGCCTTGAAGTGTGAAATGTGAAGAATAAAAAGTGTTAAAATACAAATCGTTAAGATTATTTTGAGTTTAAAGGTTCTTCAAGAGTATATTAATTAATTCTTTATTAAGTAAGTCCTTATAATTATATTAACATTCAAATTATATTAAATATGAAAATTTATCTATATCAAGGCTTGATAAAGCTCGAGCCGAGCTATCAAAAGCTTGATCTTAGCTCGTTATATATTTCGAGCCAATTTATTAGGATTGAGCTTGTGCTTGAGCTTGATAAAATCTTGACTATATTGAGTCAAGCTCGAGCTTGAGCTCAAGTTGCTTAATAAAAAGCTTGGCTTGTTTACACCCCTACCTTCATTATTAGAATCAGTTTCACATAGCACATGACCAAACGCTCATATTCACCAAAATCATCACCATGACCGTAATAAGCCATGACAACAAACACAAATAATAAATACAATAAGAAACAACTAATAAACATAATAATCGATAAACAGATCAAGCCAAGAAGTATTTCTCAGGAATCCTTGCCATTAAAGTGGTAGGTCAAGAGCAAAAACCTAACAAGATCAAGAGCAAGCAAACCAAATTGATCCCTGAATGTAACAAGGTTACAAATCTTGCTACTTAGAGGGTAAATAGAAGGAATTACAGAATATGAACTCTGATCTACAAAGATTACAAAAACACAACGGAAAAATGCCAACATAGTCCCAAATCTTTTGATCTAAGCAATTAACCCAAGATCCAATGATAACCAACCGTTAATTGGAACCCAAAGCCTTTAAACCAAAAATTACAAAAAAAGTTTAGAAACCCTAATTTCTCAAAATTGGGCATTTTCTCCTAAACTTCTTAGGAAGATGAAATAACCACAGATCTATTGATTAACACTAGTTAACCAACCAATAAAAACCTTAAACATCATAAGCCCTAAATTTATCAAACCCCAAATTTATAAAAATATAAGCGTTTTCTTTAAACTTTTAGATCTGATGAAATCAACGGTTTATCAATTAACAAAAGTTAATTGACTCAAGAATATTTTGAGAAAAAAAAAACCCAAATTAATTTTGAAATCCTAATTTTAATACAAAATCAGAACATATTCAATAACCTGCTCTGATACCATGTAACAATTTATAAAAGAACACACACAAAACCTTTATTAAATCTCAATTCAACAAAATAACAAAACTGATCTCAATCAGCAGAATGAATCAACTTCAAAAGATACCACAACTACTATGGTGTATATCTATTATCTATATGATAATGGTTCTATTACAAAAGATCAACACTCAAACTTTTAACAGAAAAGATCAAAGATCAACATATTTGAGAAAGAACGTAATATCTTGAATGTGTGTGTTTTTAGAGAGAGAAAAGAGGCGTATGAGTTATGTGTTCGTGTTTCCATAATGCTAACATACATATTGCATAATGCCATCTTTCATCAACTTTGCACACTAAACCTCTTATTTTTCCTTAAACAACAACAGAGCCCTTCTACCTAGAAACACGCTTAAACTGGAATTTACAAACTGACATAATAAGTCCCTCAAGTATATGTTCCAGAAATAAGATTATTTTTCAACAATTTTTGTTTGATCTAGCTCTGATTGTACATTTGATTATGTTTTGAATGCATTAGACTGAGAGTTTATTTAGCAACGATTTTGCACCATGGGACACTCTATTTAGCATTTGTTTCAGTTATATAAAAAATGTGTTTGTCAAATTATCATTGTATCATTGCAATATTGTAAATTCAAGAGGGATGTTAGCTTAATGAGTATAGAACCATCTTAGTTTCCGCCCATATTTGTTTGTGCATGGTATATATATTAGGGTTTCTTTTACTTTCTATTCAGTGTTAATATAGTTTTGTTAGATCAACCAAGTTTCTAGTCTCTCTTTTATTCTATAGTTAATGAGAGAATTGTTATTATGATTAGGTGACCCTAGATAATCAAAACAAATTTCCTATACTTAATTAAACACTAGAATATAACCATCTGCTACTAAAAACACGGCATTCAGATGATCACTTTCAAGACGCATTCTCACCCTTAATATAAATATATCTGGAAAATGGAGAGTAATGGACCAGAAATGTGTGAATAAATACACAACACAAATCCAAATCAAATACAAAAGTACTTATGACAACAACATACGAAGGTGGGTGGTGGGAACCAGAAAACAGTACACTTGTACCTTATTTCAAGAAAATAAAGATGATACAAAGAAGAAAATGCCAATATACTCCAAGAGTGTGATAGCAACAATGAGGCAGTAGAATGTGTTTTATGGGGGGGCTCACAATCATAGATAGATAGATTCATAGATATATAGATGATGAATGCGTGTATTTGCCTAACAAGAAACAAATAAATACGCAAAATGGTAAAATGGGTCTACCCATTTTCAGTTATCTTTAAGTTACAGCAATCATTCCTCGTTTCCTTGTGGGATGTGGGGCTATTCTACTAGCTTAGATGGATATGACAGAGTTCTATTTTTACATTCTACTTTCTAAAAAGTATCAAACAAATGAAACAATCTTGTTACGCGTTAAATTTATATATAGATAGTATATATATAAATAGATAGATAGCCAGGTTACTATGGATGCATGCATGCATGGCTAAATAAAGTATTCTGCCTATCCTTTAATTTGTATCATACCCATTGTTAGATTCAAGAATCTATTTTTTTTACCACTTGCATGTGCATGGTCTATTGTCCATTACGAATGTTCATACGATTAGACAAACGTACGTGCTATTCATATTTATGAATATGCATGCGTACGTTTTATGCTTGTTTGAGTAATAATACTGAAATTCCCCAACCCTAGCCTATGCTAAGAATATATAGCTAATATTTCTAGACTCATAGGTGATTTGTGTGATGAGAAATGAAATTAGAATATCAAAAGTCCGAGTAGCTGAAGCCATAAATAATAACTGTAGACGACCGTTTCTTACACGACATATATCTTCATTGCAAGTAAGTAAAAAACAAATAATGTGACTAATTGTATTATCTACTTGCAGCTATAGTTGCATTACTTAATCCCATATATGATATCGAACTTATATATGATATTGCCTATTTACTTGAAAACAAAACGTAAGAATTGATATATAAGACCAAAAGCAACAAAAATGTAACATCAAGATCATAGATGGGCATAATTATTATTTCACCCATTTCATAATCAACTTCAACTTCTACTTTAACAATTCAAACCTACTATGCTGGTTGTATATAACTTTTTAACCATAATTGGCACTATATTTTCTTTTTTTAATAATTTACTGTAGCAATTTCCTATTTAAAATATTTAACCGACCAAATAGAAAAGTATTTATTTAATTTAGTCTATAACGTACACAATAAATTGCATGAAATTTGATGTCATTTTTCTTCTCGTTATTTTGTTGTCAAGTGATGTAACATATTCTGACTTCTAATGAAAACAAGGATTAGAGTCCAAATCGAAATTTGCAAATGTCAAGTCCATAGTTTTTCAGAATTAATTAACTTATGAATTTTAAAATAGTATCATGGCTATAAATGGTACATCATGTAATATAAACTGTACATTCAGTTCAACCTTTTGGAATAATAATGTACTGTTAGCAACTTGTTGATCAACGTTTTCTTTGAAATTGACATTATGCTTAGAATTTGATTCTTGATGTATGCTATGCTATATGAAATGTTCTTTTTCATGAGTTATCAATCCATACATAGCTAACTTCGAAAATGAAATCCACTCACCAACCTTCCTAACATGTCTCGATCTTTTTTTGTTTTTGTTTTTATAACCAAGGTTAATTATATAATTAGTTACTAACATCATGAATCAAGATTAACCAAAAGTAAATAAAATGATTAATTGCCTGAGAATGTATTTAACTTACCGCTTTTCATAATTCTATGTACGCAGTGGACTTTTTTTTCCATTAAAACACAAAACTTTTGAATTTGTGATTTTCAGTGTCTTCTATGACCATTTTACCCTTCGGCATCAATACAAATATATTGATACCGAGGGGTAAAATTGTCATTTTTTATGAGCAAAATACACAGAAAAGCATGAATTCAAAAATTTTATGTTTTAATAGGAAAAAAAAAAAAGTCTACTACATAGTGCTATAAAAAATTGATAATTTAGATACATTCTCAGGCAATTAACTTTAAATAAAATAGCAACGATAAGAAAATGAACCAGTTTGTTTGTGTCATACAATGCCTATATATAACAATGAAATAGGAATAATATGGGATATCCACACACTTATACGATGAGTTAAATATTGAAATTAAACAATTTAACTAAGGGAAGTTGACTGACACACTCTCAATTTTTATTAAGACACTTTAAAATGTGCATTAAACAGTTGTATTTTAAGTATAAATTGCTTTAACTGCTTGTACAGTGAAGTATCCTAATAAAATATGAGAGTGTGTCAATCACTTCCGTTTACCTAAACCAATCGAACATGCATAAAATCGATTTCATATATGCTATGATTGACTAAATTTTCTTTGGTACTTTAAGTGTACGTTTATATTACTTTCTTCATGTTAAAAAAGAGCATAGGTTGTGATGATATAAAAAATAGACCCTTATCACGAAGGGTGAAGAACATATATCACGTACATGATCCAAAGTCGTCGTAGGTTAGGAAATGGTGCCTATATGAGATTAGACAAGTGACATTGATTCATGCTTAAGATTCAATGTTTAGTAGGAATTTAAGAATATAATCCGGTGTTTCAGCCCATTTATTGATGCTTATTAGACATGATAGTTTTAACTCAAGATTCATAACATGTATGAAACATACATGCATAGACCCTCTTCAACATTATCGTGGTTTATATCACGTCCTTTCAATTGATAGTAGTTAATTAATTAAATGTTCATAATAAAGGATGAAACAAATAAACAAAATCAACAAACGAAACGAAAGTTTTATTGAAATTGCCAAACAAATACAAATGTACCAAATACGAAATTTTCATTCAAAAGTAAAAAAAGAAAACTAATGTCATTGATTCCTGTTTATAAGAAATCAATAACCTAATTACCAATTTATAAATGACTCAAATTCAAAACATACAAAAACTAAATACTAAATTTACCGAACGTCTCTTACACTTTAAATCACTTTTCTAACATAGAACAACAAATTATCATGAGCAATGTACAAAACTACAAATATAACCATATATATCCATATTTTTTTTGCTAATTGATTCAAACTTGTTGGGAATAACATACTTCAACATAACTAGCTAAATACTGCACCCAAAAAAAAAAAAAAAAAAGACATAACTAGCTAGATAAAGGTGACTTTGTATTACCTCTTCACGTTATCTTCTTCTTTATCATATCCATTGTTGTCTATTTACATTTCATACCAGTAATTACCATACTTTTCCGACAACTTGGCACCATGTGCTTTCATATCTTCACGTCTTATTTCATCAAATCAAGTAATGAATTTTGACCATTTCTTCCATCAAATTATGTTGTCTTCATTTTTTTTTTTTTTTTTTTTCCTTTTAAACATTTTTATCTATCTCACTTATCCAACTATCTTAGAATAAACTCACTACAAATCTGCCTAACATGTCTTAGACAAGACATGAATAATGTTTGATTTATTTCCGCTTCATATTTGAAACAATTTTTCTTGACAAATAAATGTTAACCATATATCAGAGATTTAACCGGCCAGGATATGATTTTTCATTTGCATAGAAATTAAAGTTCTTGATTAATAGATGAGACGTGTAAATTGTGAAAGCTATCAAAAGTTGATATTGTTCATCCTAATGTCAACTAAATAGTATTGGTACGAATGCACTATAGAGAACTTTACCGCAAAGTAGTACTAGTAGAATGCAATAAGTTGTCGTTAAGTTTGCAAGTTGCTCTCAAATTGCGACAATGTAGCCATGTCAATCACCATTGGTAACGAGTCTCTATCGCTGATGGTCCATAACATGAAGATATACACTCTCGTTTTAGGCGCCGATATGATGTATCTTTTCAGAGACTAGGTAAAATGGAGAATAGTTTGTATATAGGTTAAAACTCCTAGCAACACCATTTTTGCATTAATCATCATCAAGGAGACCATAGATGTTTAATTAACTTAAGTAATAGATGTCGACAACCACTCCTATGGCAAACCAAGTTTTTAGCTAACTACATTATTGTTTTTAATTTTGTAATCCTTTAACTAATACTGAACTCTGAAAAAGTAAAAGACGTAAAACTAGCCAAACATATATATACTCCTTCTGTCTCAAAAAACTGTCTAGTTTGATTTTTTTTAAATCTTTCTTTCTCAACTTTAACCTTAAATATTTTTGTTGACGTTACATAATATTTGATGAAAATCATAACAATGTAAATATATTTAAATCCCAATCCATTCATATATTTTTCATCAAATGTTATATAACGCAAACAAAAATATTTAAGATCAAAGTTGAAAAGGAAAGACTTAAAATTCAAAGCGGACAGTTTTTATAGGACGGAGGTAGTCGATCACTAGACATTTTTTAATGGGTTTTTCTAACTTGTGCCCCCGGGGCACAAGTTAAGCATATAAAAAGTACAATGACCCACGAAAAAAGTATAAAAAAGTGTTGGAATTATTATATCATGACATTCATATTAATAAACCAAGCACATCAAAGTGAGCATAGCGGAAGCAATTATAATAGAATCAAATAACATGTAATTAATTAATCAATAATTAAATAGTAAACATACCTTTGTGATTCTAGCCCGAACAAGAATCAAAGCAATCTTCCGGAACCAAGAACCCTAATTAGGGTTTATAAGGATTATATGAATTACCCCTTACCTTTGATTCACGTTCTTGTACACACGTACTAATTCAAGAAAAAGAATTTGCAAGTAATAAACACAAGACTTTATTTTGATTC
This sequence comes from Artemisia argyi, assembly GCA_030686995.1. Lineage (NCBI taxonomy): Eukaryota > Viridiplantae > Streptophyta > Magnoliopsida > Asterales > Asteraceae > Artemisia > Artemisia argyi. The sequence goes on from CM060697.1 coordinate 176,870,589, forward strand.
AAGAAAATCGAAACCCTTAGGGTTTTGGTTTGATGAAATTGAGCAAGAAAAGAAGGAGAGGAGAAAACACCAAGATGTGTGTGTACAAGTTATGAGAAAACATGCATCTTGGGTTTGCTTATATACTAAACAAAACTTGGAGCTCAAGGCACAAAGGAGGTTACCCCTCCCCTTTGGCTGATCGGATTTGGATACCCCAAGGGTATTCCGGAACCTTCTTTTATTTCCAAATTTTGCTTAGTATTACTTTCCTAATCTTCGTTTAATAAATAATTAGTCATTAATCAATAATACTAATTATTATTATTTATTTTGTGTTTAATAATTAATTATAACATTTTATAAATAATTATTACTTTTTCTCTTCATACGTATTGTGTGCAATCTCGTGATCTCAAGTTCGATCCTAACACACGACTATTATTATTTTGTCTATAAAACCAACAGCTCCCACTTAGACATATCATAATAGTGTGATCATATCGGTTAGCGTCTTGCAACACGCCGATGCCTCTAGTACAACTTGAGTAAGGCTCCTGGAAAACCTTTTAATGATTTCTCATTATTATTATCCCTTTGTTTCTAATACCATGTTAAATAAGGATATGGATCTAGGTCATTCCTTAATTAACCATTCTGTTTCTCGTTTTTAGAAATTGACAAGATTACCAAATCTTTTGAACCTTTCAAGAAAGACCTTGGGCGTGGCCACGCAAACACCTTGACAACCCTACGAGGGGCCCAGCAGTATTAAACTTCAAAAATTAATTTGAATGAACAAATTCTTTATTGATTACAAGCAAAACACACAAACTTTGTAACACTTCTGAAAACAACCCTTATGACTGCCAGTTACGTATAGCGTTAAGTTGTTCCACAAAAATGTACTACATTCATGACCGTTATCTTGTATCTCAAGTCTAAGGATAACTTCTTATGATTTACTTAATGACAAGATCCATAAAGTAACATTATATAGTTGGGATAAGTCCTATATTCAGTATCATCGAATATCGTCTGAAATGGCATGACTACGCATCAATATACTTTAAGTATATTATACCAACTTCAGATTTGTCTTAATTTAATAATATTCCTATATTATTAACTGACAACGGACAATTTAGAATAACTCTTATTCATGGATTTAAACATGCATAAATAGGACAACAATAATTAATAACAGAAATAAACATACCAACATACTTTATTTTATTAAAATAATAATTGTTTACAATATCCTTTATCCAAATACTAATCACAGTTATGCATGAAACTACTAGCTAATTTAAGTCCAATTCCATTGGCTAATTCATTAAACTTCTCTTTCGCCAAAGCCTTAGTGAACGGATCAGCTAAGTTATCATCTGTGTGAACTTTCAGCAGATTTATTTCACCTTCGTCAACCTTTTCACGAACAAAGTGATACTTCCGTAGAAAATGTCTGGTGCCTCTCATGACTCCAGGTTCATTGGCAAATATGATTGCAGCAGAATTGTCACAATACATATTAATAGGTAATTCAATTGAAGGCATAACACCAAGCCCAGAAACGAATTTCCTAATCCAAACAGCCTCCATAGCAGCTTCTGAAGCAGCAATGTATTCAGCTTCTGTTGCAGACATCGCAATTGTACTCTGCTTCTTGCTCCTCCAGTCTACAGCTCCTCCATTGATAACAAAGACATAAACGTCTGAGACTTCGAATCATCTTTATTACTTTGAAAGGATGCATCGTAGAAACCTGTAACACAAAGTTCTACAGCTGGATCTCCACCATATACCAAAAACATATCTTTTGTATTCCTCAAATACTTAAGAATATGCTTAACAGTAATCCAATGTTTATCACTTGGATTCTGTTGAAATTGAATGGTAATATTTTGAGCAAACGCCACATCTGGCCTTGTGCACTTAACCACATACATAATAGATCCTACAGCCGAAGCATAAGGAACTTTACTCATGCGAGCCACCTCAGCAGGTGTTGAAGCACAAAACTCATTACATAAGCCATGTTTTACTTCCATCGGCAAATATCCTTTCTTGGAATTTTGCATATTGAATCTTTTCAATATTTTGTCAATGTAAGCACTTTGACTTAATCCAATTAACCGCCTTGATCTATCTCTATAGATTTTGATTCCCAGAATGTATGCAGCTTCTCCTAAATCTTTCATAGAAAAGCACTTTCCAAGATATGCCTTAACTTTTTGCAAACTTGGGATGTCTTTTCCCATGATCAATATGTCATCAACATATAGAATTAGGAAAGTTACATTATCACTCCCACTAGCTTTGTGATACACACATGGCTCATCAAGATTTTGAGTGAATCCAAACTTTTTGATTTTAGCATCAAACCTTTTGTTCCATTGTCGTGATGCTTGCTTTAATCCATAAATGGACCTTTTAAGCTTGCATACATGATTTGGAAAATCTGGATTTTCAAACCCTTCTGGTTGTGCCATATAGATGTCTTCATCTAAATGACCATTTAAGAAAGCGGTTTTCACATCCATTTGCCAAATCTCATAGTCATAGTACGCTGCTATTGCTATGAGAATTCTTATAGCTCTTATGTCTGCTACAGGAGAAAACGTCTCCTCGTAATCAATTCCAAAAGTTTGAGTAAAACATTTAGCAACTAGACGAGCCTTATAAATGTGTGCATATCCATCCATGTCAGTCTTAATTTTGTAAAGCCACTTACTCCCAACTACCTTGGCACCAGGAGGTAAGTCAACTTCTTCCCAGACTTCATTGTCATGCATGGATTGTATTTCCCCATCCATAGCAGCTTTCCATTTAGCCTTTTGAGGGCTATTAATGGCAGTTCTATAACTAGTAGGTTCATTAAGATCCCCTAGTGTATGCTCATCGACCTCCACATTAAGACATAGAAGGTCAGGAGCTTTCACAGATCTTGAAGATCTGCGAATGGGAACTACTTCAACTTCCGGTGGAGGACCCAGACTTTCTGGTTCTATAGGAAGTGTGCTAGTGTTTTCTGAAGGCAATGCATTATTTAGATCACCTTCTAGATCATATACTCTCCCACTAATTTCTTGAATCACAAAATCACTTTCAAGAAAATCACCATATCTTGCAACAAACACTTTGTTCTCAGGTGGGTAGTAAAAGTAGTAACCCATTGTTTCCTTTGGGTATCCTACAAAAATGCACTTTACAGATCTTTGTTGGAGTTTATCTTGCGAGTCACGTTTAACATACGCCTCACAACCCCAGACCTTTAAATAAGACAAGTTCGGAGCTTTTCCAGTCCATATCTCATATGGTGTCTTATCAACCTTCTTGGTGGGAACCATATTCAAAATACGAACAGCTGATTCAAGAGCATAATCCCAAAAGGACAAAGGAAGATTAGTAATATTATACATTGATCGAACCATGTCCAACAATGTACGATTCCTTCTCTCAGATACACCATTTTGTTGTGGAGTATATGGAGATGTGAGATTCTGGACAATTCCATTCTCAGTTAAGAAATCTTTAAAATCTTGACTAAGGTATTCACCACCTCGATCAGAACGAAGAGCTTTAATCTTCTTTCCCAATTGCAATTCTACTTCTGCTTTGAAAACTTTAAATGTTTCAAACACTTCATGTTTATGTTTAAGTAAATAAACATAACCATAACGGCTGAAATCATCTGTAAAAGTTAAGAAGTAAACAGCACCTCTCCTTGACACATATCTAAGTGGTCCACATACATCCGTGTGTATCAAACCAAGTAGATCTGAAGCTCTTTCCATATTATTATGAAAAGGTTTCTTCGTCATCTTCCCAGAAATACAAGATTCACATTTATCAAATGACTCATCATTGATATTATTCAAAAACCCTTCACGTTGCAGCTTTTGCATGCGAGTCTTGCCTATATGGGCAAGTCTACAGTGCCAAAGGTAAGACGAATTCAAGTCATACTTCATTCTCTTACTTATGCTGTACATCGAATTATTATTATTGTTGGAAGTCAAACAATTATTTATATCAATTTCAAACACACCATTCACAGCAACAGCATTAAAATAAAATACACCATTTAAAGAAACAGAAATTTTATTGCCATTAATAGTATGAGAAAAACTAAGACCCAACAAACATGAAAAGGAAACAACACCTCTAATTATAGAAGGTGCATAATGACAATTGTTTAAACAAAGTACTAAACCCGAAGGTAAAACAAAATCAAACATTCCTATGGCTTCAACTGCTGCTTGTGCTCCATTTCCCACATGCAGAAATTGCTCCCCATAAGCTAGTCTTCTTTCCTCTCTAAACCCCTGCAGTGTATTACAAATATTAATACCACATCCAGTATCATATACCCAGGAATTTAATTTATGAGATAAAGTAAATAATTCAATGACAAATAAGTTACCTGAAGTGCTGGCGCCCATGTGCCCAGTCTTCTTGACCTTATTGTTTCGCAAGTCATCGAGATAAAGAGGACAATTCCTCTTCCAGTGGCCCATCACCTTGCAGTAATGGCATCCTTGATCCTTCTTTGGATTATTCTTGACAGGAGGGTTCTTCTTAGGTTGAGGTGGTTGATAAGCCATAACCTGCTTATTCTTATCAGCCTTCTTCTTTCCTTTACCCTTCTTCTTGTTCGCATTTGGCTTGTTAATTCTACCCCCTTGTATAGCAAGAACTTGGGGCGTAGGAGCCTTTGGTGTCAACCCTTTCTCATAATCAATGAGCAGTGCGTGCAATTCACTTACTGTCTTCCCCACGCAATGCATATTGAAGTTCCTCACAAAACCATTAAAATCCTTGTTAAGGGATCTATTGATTAAGTTCACAGCCATATCATTGTCATAGGGTTTCTTAAGTGTTTGTAGTTGATCCATGAAACTTTTCATCTTCAACACATGAGCACTCACAGGTTCACCATCACCCTGCTTACAACCATGTAGAGCCTCCATCAAATCGTAAATCTCTACATTTGATGGTTTCTCATAGAGTTTCTTGAGTTCATCAATCATGTTCATGGGGAAATACTCCTCAAACTGCCTTTGAAGAGGTGTGGACATCGCCCCTAACATCATTGCGGCCACAACAATATGTTCCTTACAATCAAGATTTCATTTGGCCTTAGCAGCTTCAGTAGCTGCCTCGCCTACAGGTTCTTCAGGACAAGGCTTTTTCAAGATTTCGAGTTGACCAGTCACTCGCAGGACAATCCTTAGTGAACGGTACCAATCATTGAAATTTTCCGAGCCAGTCAATTTTTCTCGTTCAAAATAAGTTTTGAACACAGAACGAAAGTTGGTGTTATCAGTTTGAGCCATTTCTACAGATAAAGAAAGTTCAAAACATTAGTATTTTTGATAATACATTTTTTCAAGAAAATTAAAATACCCAAGGAAAAAATATCCATAGAATAATCTTGAAAACTAGGATCCTCCATAAACATAGTTTCATCACATCGGTTGATCTGCTAGTAATGAAAGTATAATATGAGGTAACTTGTCGTACAAGTAATTGGCATAACATTTGTCCAATTCCTAGATATATGGGATTTAAAATCACAAAACATTTGTATTGTAAGCATGTTTAGTCCCCATCTTAATGCATTGAGTCCAAGATCTCACTTACTACTCAATTTAAGTCTTCTAACTTAAAAACTGCAAACTCACAAATCCATCACATCAGTTGATCTGCTAGCAATGAATTTATGAAATTTACCTCTCCATTGCAATCTCGCCAAGTTCTCACATGACGTAAATTACAACTTCAAGTGTTTTTAATTAGATGGCATTCGACTTAATTTTATAAGGGTATTTATATTTTGATGTGATCAAAATAATGTATGAAGAAGCATGCATACAACTTCATAACATTGGTTTTACAAAACATTTTTATTACCAATTAGCTAAGAGTAAAATAACAAAGTTTTGATTGAGGTATCGGGTTCACCAATTAAAGAATAACCATCAATTATCGTCCACTATATCGTACTTTTGCATAAGCCAGAAAGCTTAGTGTTTCGGATAATCATTGTGGAATTGTGGATTATTCACCCTTAAGATGACAATGTACATGTAATGGTTGTTCGGTAAGTCTAATTTACACACAAACGAGCGTTAAGACAGAATGTTGTCTCTCTAAGGCCACAATTTAATGCATTGCCATCCTTATACCCATCTTATAGTGTGTAAACTTCGGTCGAGCCTATTTAACCATTACGTACAAAAACATCAATCAACCAATCCTTTGAAATTTAAACTCTTAAAAACCAAAACAATTTCGCTATTATTTAGTCCGTATTATTTTTCTATTCAAAAAATTACCCTTTTCTTTTATAAACATGTCTAACACAATTAATAAACAAAAACAAGTAATATACAATAAAAAATAAAACAACTAAATAAACAAATATACATAATCATAACAATTAAATATGTATAAAACATGTAGCCACATGCAAATCTTATTCAATAGTCCTATTAATAATCAAATCTAGGTGTATTTCTTATTAATTCAATTAGGGCTTTCTTCTTCTTAGAAAATGAGCCACATACATCGATAAATCGATTGCGTAAGCCAAAATTAAATAAATACCACATAGCACATAATTGATTACTTAATATTGGAGTCTTCCCCAATTCGACATCTATTAATAAATTTACATCTTCCGATATAACTTAACCATTAATTCATATAAACAATTTAAACCATTTAAATTATAACACAATATAAAAAAAATCCATGCAAATATGCACTTTTTCATGGATTTAGCTTAACAATTAACATATTGTACCAAGATCGTTTACTAAAACGCATAACAATTACATGACATCCTAGGGTTTCTAATCATATTAAAAAATTAAAAACCATAAACCCTAAAACCCTATTAAGGTCAATCGACCCATAAAATATTTTAGGGTTAGGAATCTAACAAATAAACCCTAAAAACATGTAACTAAACGAATCAAGATCCAATTTTTATGCGTTTCGATAATTAATTACACATTATAACGGCTCTAGATGCCACTGTTGGAATTATTATATCATGACATTCATATTAATAAACCAAGCACATCAAAGTGAGCATAGCGGAAGCAATTATAATAGAATCAAATAACATGTAATTAATTAATCAATAATTAAATAGTAAACATACCTTTGTGATTCTAGCCCGAACAAGAATCAAAGCAATCTTCCGGAACCAAGAACCCTAATTAGGGTTTATAAGGATTATATGAATTACCCCTTACCTTTGATTCACGTTCTTGTACACACGTACTAATTCAAGAAAAAGAATTTGCAAGTAATAAACACAAGACTTTATTTTGATTCAAGAAAATCGAAACCCTTAGGGTTTTGGTTTGATGAAATCAAGCAAGAAAAGAAGGAGAGGAGAAAACACCAAGATGTGTGTGTACAAGTTATGAGAAAACATGCATCTAGGGTTTGCTTATATACTAAACAAAACTTGGAGCTCAAGGCACAAAGGAGGTTACCCCTCCCCTTTGGCCGATCGGATTTGGATACCCCAAGGGTATTCCGGAACCTTCTTTTGTTTCCAAATTTTGCTTAGTATTACTTTCCTAATCTTTGTTTAATAAATAATTAGTCATTAATCAATAATACTAATTATTATTATTTATTTTGTGTTTAATAATTAATTATAACATTTTATAAATAATTATTACTTTTTCTCTTCATACGTATTGTGTGCAATCTCGTGATCTCAAGTTCGATCCTAACACACGACTATTATTATTTTGTCTATAAAACCAACAAAAAGTACTCAGGAACTCACGAATTTTGTAGGTCCCTAATTAATTTTTTTTTTTTTTTTTTTTTTTTTTTTTTTTTTTTTTTTTTGTCACCGAGTACTTTTTGTACTTTTTTGTGTTCTTTTGCTCCCTGCGCACAAGTTAGAAAAAACTTTTTTTAATACCAGAATTTTTATCCCCAAAAATCATATTTTTGATTTAATAGATTAGACGTGTTTCTAATAAACCACCAAACAATAACATATTGGCAAGGCCCATACTCTCAACTGAATTTTCTTTTTATTGCCACACAATTAATAAAGCCATGTTTCACTTCTCTTAGACAACTATACAATTTTAGGCAACAAAGGCACATGGTTAACACTTTAGTTGCCAAGTTGAAGTTAGTTTTGTATTGATAAATAACAAATTATAAAGTGTTGGTAACTAGTAATTGTTGATTTGATATGCGAATTTATCAGTTATTAGAAAGTATCAAATCACTATAATAATAACATGTAACAACTCAAACGTACAATAGGTAAAAAATATTACTATGATGGCTGATTTAAGTACTACTCCGTATAATTTTGGACTTGGTGAACAATTTGGGTTGGATCAGTTAGAAAAACCCTAGACAGAGGTGAGAGTTCGATCGTCACTCCCTGCAAAAATGGCCGGAGGTCCTCTGGAAGCAGCATCTCTACCTTCGGGTAGAGGTATGGTTGACTATATCTTACCTCCTCCATACCTCGCAGAAGATGGGATTGGGTACTATTGATTATTTAATTTTGGACTTGGTGCAACAGAACAGATCACTTGGGACAGGTTGTTTGTTGTTCAAGGTAGAATGTCATTTTTTGTTCAAAACGTTCACTCATTAGCTGAAGTCATATTCAGTCACATATCTGCTTCCCCACATGAATCATAATCAAACAACTGTAAGGACATACATTCCTTAACCGATGATATTTAGCAGTCGTTGCAGGTGGTGGGCCGCCGCTTGATTCACTAGAATCATCACTTAATCATACAAAGTTGATTGAGATCTTACAGTCTTAGTGATTAGGGCCAGGGATGATAAATACCTTTCATTACCCGTTCTTGTCTAAATTCATGCATAGTTCAAAAGAAACGCCGAGAGTGTTTAATTTTAACCAAAAACAAATAAGCATAAGTCATTTATTTCATTTAGACATCGGGATGCTTAATGTGTAAAAAAAAACTCGTTAAGCTGACAATCATTCTGAAAAACTCTTTACTTTTGAAACATTACATGCCCGTAACCATTGTAAAAGGGTAATATGTTCATGGATAAAGGGTGTTTGGTTTTTCTGCTTATGCTTATGAAAAAACATAAATAGCGATGCTAAACGTAAGGTGATTTCAACCTTAAACAAGCAAATAAGCACAGATTAATCACAAGTGCTTACTGTATATAAAATAAAATGCTGATCTGTAAAAAAAATTAAAAAAAAAAAAAAAAAAAAAAAAAAAAAAACCATCAAAGGTTATGTGAATACCATCAACTATAATCTGTGTAACGAGTTTCAATCATGGAACGTGGGAACCCATGTCCATGATCAACCAGATCGTTAAAGAGACCCCAACAACAGTGATGAAAGATTCTAAGTGTTGGGGAGAAGATAATAATGCCGGTAAAGGTGGGAACCCATGTCCATGATCAATCTTGGTATATCAAATGACAATCAACAGTCACATTACATCCCCATCAGTCACTTGAGCGAACTCGTCACTTCCCACACTACATGGTACTAATTTACATACGGAAAGTACTAATGTGCTATAGTTTACACCTAATTTGCTGAGGCTCGGCTGTCAGCATTGGTATGCAAATTAAATGGTGATGCTGCTGATGCATAATGTGACAACTAAAATATCAAAATACTGGGAATACACAAAATGTAAAGAAAGTTTTTATTTTACGTGAAATATTGTAAGTACAATACTGAAGTTGAGAAAACCATACCTAGAACCAATACACCGATTCAAGTTTCCCACCGCCAAATCTTTGTAGGGCTCTGTGTATAGCATTATCTTTTGACTCTTCTCTAATAAAGTCAGCATTAACGGACAATCAAACTCCACAATCAACTCATAAACGTGGTAATATTACATAAGAGTCGATTTCTTTCTTAACACCTGAGTAAAGATCCTGAAACTTTATGTTTTATACAGACTCTACAATAGCCAAAACAATTAGATATGTTTCTTACTCAGCACGCATACATCAGAAACCAGTCAACAACACACTCAATAATCAAGCGTGGACTTATTACATGATTACACAACCGCTCTTCTTCTCTTCTGCTGGCTGTGCATTGCCTTGCCTGTTTGAGTCGTTCGGGTTGTAGGTGAACTCTGTTGTATCAAGCCCATACTGTGATCATGCCAACAAAAACAAATAAATTAACAAACCGAAGCAAAAAAAATACGTGGAAAAAATTGCTTAATTTATAGAAAAAGGATGCACCTTTTCCCTCATACGTGCACTCCAAGCATCATTTCTGCTGGGACGGCTATCAAGGGTTCCACTAGTAACAGGAACACCCGTGGCTGGAACTGGTTGTCTACTAATCAAAGGTTGTCGTTGCTGTCTAGGCCCACTAATGTACTCATCATCACTATCATAATGTGCTGGTGCATTTGCAGCACGTACAATTAGAGCTAGCAAAAAGATCAGACCCTGCATTTCCACACATAATCACTATCCAAAGCAAGCTGCAGCATTTTTAGAAAATAAGTTTACTTCTCGCTTACCTGTAATATAACAGCTCCTAGCGCAACCCATTTGCAGATACTCCAATTCTTCCTTAGAAATCCGTATATATTGTCAAATTCACCTGTTTTGTCAATCGGGATTTCCTAAAAATATTTTTTAAAATATTAGATACATTTGAAACGTCTTGAAGATCAAGGTGTGGATCAAAGATAACTCACAGCTCTCCAACTTTTGTCAAAGAAGATGAAAGCAGCACACCCCACTTCTACCAAGATAAACAAGATCAGAAGTACTGAATACTGCGGTTCATTAAGGAAATCAACTATACCAAAAAAAAAAAAAGGAATACCAAATGATCATCCTTTGATTTAACAAACTAGGCTCTTGATTATACAGATTTAAAATTTATATATATTTTTTTTATCAAATAATGAAATGTAACAACGTCATCAAAAGTAGGATACACAGGTAAGGCAGCACCCGTTCCGTGTTGCTGCGCCAATGCACCCGAAGCAAGATATGACAAAGAGAATTGCACCGACACCAATAAACAGATAGATGAACCTGCATTTAAGAGAATTGTCTGCCATCAACAACTCTATCATTACAGATTTTAACTATTACAAATCAAATAAATGCAAGCATACAACTTTAGGAACAACCTACACGCATACTAGTACACTACATGTATACTCAATTTCAACACTTTCCAGCTTATACTCTTTTTGAAGTGCGGTGCGATTACATATAAGGAAAAGGAAGTGTTAACAAGAAGGTAGAAGCAAGTTACAAGAGTACAAACAGACCACACAACTAAGAGCACATGGAAAAAAAAAAATACAATCCAACAAAATTACGATCTACCAACAATTTCAACCCTTTCCAGTTTATATAGCCTATAAACAATGTTTACTTACAAGCAAAAGATTAACTTCAATAACGAACTAGGCGAGTTATTCATACGGTTAGTTTTATAGACATGGAATGTTATCCCCAATCTAAAAATAGTGTGAAGTCAAACACTAAAAATAGTTAACTACATCAGCAGAATTATATAGACTTTTAACTAAATATAGTATAAGAGTCCTCGGTCCCAAATTTCTGTTTTTAAATTTAGTTAAAACAACTCAACTTAAAACTATTCTTGTATACAGCTGCCTTTCGTACTTATGTCCATATGTTCCAGTCACGATTTATCTTACATCTCTATCTTTCATTGTTAGTCGTTTCATAATAACTAAAATGATGGCATATCACATCACGAACTTAATATCAAACACGACAACAAGATACAGCAAATTCTTTACACAAATACCAAAATTCACATGCACGAAACTCAAAATACCAGACACATTACCAAGCAGTGGGCAACTTATCATAAAAGCCGGGGGCAGACAAGGAAACAGCCATAAGCATAGGACGTCCAAGCTGTATCAATTCTTCATTTGATCGTACATCATGCACATGATCCATTTCCCTCTTGTACATAACAAACAGGTATATCCCGTATCCCACCATAGCCAAACCCGTAAGAGTCAATAAAAAGTTGAGAAGCTTCAACAAACACTCCAAACATCCCTTACAAGTCATCCTTATTCCCCTGAAATCACCAATATTGCGCAACATCACATAATGTTAAAAACCACACCACTATAAATCTATAATAATAAAAAAAGTAAACTGCAAGCTCAATAAACATGTAGGTTGTGTTTGGCAACAAGCGTTTTGGAGCATTAGCGTTTAGAATATGATGCTTGTTTGGAAACTTTGGATTTTGTTTAAACGCCAATAAAAGAAGCGTTTAGCTTTTACACGTCATTTTACACTTTATAATTACTACTTCAGCTATGTTAGCAAACGCTTTTATACAAGTATTACTTTACGAAAAGCTTTTATAAAACAAACGTATACAACTAGTTTTGCCAAACATAGATGTACTTTGTAAAACCTAACACTCTCGAAACCCAAAAACAGTGGACCTACCTAATATATTCGGGTTTCAACTAAAAACCAAGGGGATCAAATTTCTCGTTAAATTATGTGGTTTTCTCTTTCATGTTACCCAGGGAGGGCGAGCCCTTTTGACTCATATGTACGCGGCCTCACCGGGTTAATCGCAAATGTACACACTTAGCGTGGTTTGAACCCATGACCTGTTTTTTCTTCTACATAAGTATTAGTATATATTTTATTTTAATTTAAGGTTGTTGAGAATTTCGGTTTCTGATATATATATATATATATTTTTTTCTACGAAATGTTGAAGGAAAACAAAACAGTGATTGGAAACTAAATAAATCTGATAAGAAAGAAACATAAAAGAAGAGATGAGATGATTGTCATGATACTAACCTCCTCCTCCTCGTATGTGTTGTCGATTAATGTTTGATGTGAAATTAATGATAAGTGGATCAGCACGACCAAAATTATAATTCTATTATTTCAATGATAATGTCGTTATAATATCTTTTTGTTTTTTTTATGTCGATATTTAGAAAAATGCACCGCCAAAATGATCTCAGCTCACAACAGATGTGATGATGATCTGATCATTAACTTACACAAATAGTCCCTCAATTATTGGTTTATGTCTATCTCTTTTTATTCGTGTCTATGTTGTTGCCTACATATTCATAACGTCCTAAACAATCCGTTAAATACCTTTCTATATGATGATGTACCCTCCGATTAGCTCGAAGGATCCCCTTTGAATCTGATCGCAACCTACATAATCAAAGGCTCTGGCTAACCTCCTTAAACTTTCTTTGGCGTAAAACTAATCATCAATGATCTAGTTACCAAGTGGGAATTCGCCAATCGAAGGATTAAGCCCTTCGGGGTATCTCTCGATAAGTTTTAAGGACGGAACGATGTCAAGTCCAAATATTGGTGAGACCAAGTCTTACCCACGTCTCCTCTTTCTCTTTAGCTCCCCCGCTAAACCAGGAGGAGTGGGACACTAAACCCTAGCGGTTACCACAAATCATGGGACGCCCCCATGATCTCTCTCAAACGTGTGACCACTCTCTAGGACCGTTTTCTTCACCTATAAATAGTCCTGGACGATGACAAATCTGGTATGCAATCTCTCTCACCTTACTTTACTACATTTACACTTAAACTTTCATACCGATCACTTATTCACACGCCGGAGGTGGTTCGTAGGGTCCAACCCCTGCGCAATCACTTAACGTAGTGTTTTAGTATTTCTTATTTCAGGTTATATCCAAGCTTGGCGTAATCAAAACACCCCACATTTCCGTTGATCACCATCGAAGGCCTGGTAGTGCTAATTATTGTACAAGCACTATCTAAGTAGACATTCTTATATAGACTAGCAGAGTATTTGCAATGACACATTTTCTTTTGTTGTTAATGACCCGGATTTTTCTCGGTGATTGTTAATGCAACTCTTAAGTGTTTAAAAACCAGCTGCCTTAGAAGCCTGACCCAACCATGTGATGTCTTGATCCAACAAAGGACGCGAGTTCGAATCCGTTCCGCAACATGGTTGGGTATTGGGTGGAGGTATTTTACAAGCGTCAAACCTTTGATGGGCAGAGTTGATGGGTATCATTATGGTACACAGAGCTGAGGTGCCCCTGCCAATCTACACTTTTTTATCCAACTCTTAAGTGTTTAGTTGTAATGTCTGTAATATCTTAAGGTCGTTGTAGTGCAAAATGATGTGAAACACAAAACCTGCATTTCAAAGGTGTTGTAAAAATGAAACAAAGTTTGGGGAAAAACCAAGTCCCCTCTACATTTGAAGGTTATTTCGATGAACATGAATGTTATCCTCGGTGTACAATAATTTCAAGTACAATGGGTCACCATCTTATACTTTTACTTTCAAAATATGACTCATTAAACAAAAACCAACAGACCAGCAAATTAGGCTCCACCTGAACCATACTTCTTTCCCAAAACAAGGACCTGAAGCTTGTCATAACCAGCAAGAACACCGGCACTAGCGACAACACGAAAAATGTTTGCACCAGCACCCTTGAACAATGATTTGGCTCCTTCGTTCTTCAAGATCTGAGTGAATGCGTCAAGAGAGCTCTTGTACTTGACAGCTTCACCTGATGTCATCATCATTCTTCTACGGACTGTGTCAATGGGGTATGATGCAAGACCAGCACCATTGCTAATCAACCATCCAAGAGCAAAGCTAGCGAAGAAGCTATCCTGGAAAACACAAATCAACATTGTTTAAGTATTTCAACAGTTCGTGACCAAGATAAAGCTATAGAAGACGATAAAGTCATAAGATTCAAACATGAAGTTTTCCGGTGAGCAGAATTGGCTTCAACGAGTCGTACATTCCAAAGTACAAACCGCGGTACACAATGATACCAACACACGAGATGTTGAATCCGCGATATAAACCAGCAATACCATCAGATTTGAGAGTTTTCTTGTAAACGTCGACTAACCCATTGAATTGCCTCTCGCCTCCCTTCTTGGCAGCCTTAGCATCATTAGCCAAACGAGTTCTAGCATAATCCAAAGAGTACACAAAGAGCAAAGATGAAGCACCAGCAGCACCACCAGACCCAAGGTTGCCAGCAAACCACTTCCAGTAACCATCACGATCTTTCTTAAAGTTGAACAAACTCTTGAAGTAATCCTTAAATGCAAAGTTAAGAGCCTGCAAATTTATCAAAAACTATGAGGAAATAAACTTAAACATGTGGTTCTCCAACAAGATAAAGGAAGAGATAGCGTACCTGAGTAGGGAAGTAACGAATGACATTAACAGTATTTCCTCTCCACAACGCCACAAACCCCTCATGTTTGATCGTTCTAGAGAAACAGTCTCCAATACCCTTGTATGGTTGAGAAAGACGTCCGGTCTTGAGCATCTCATCTTGGTTTTGGATCAAAAGCTTCACACGCTCAATTGGAGCAGCAACGGTTTTAGATACAGCAGCAGAAACACCACCCATAAGAAAATCAACAGCAAAACCAGCAAGTCCTTTCTCAGCTGGAGCTTGAGCATGAACAAATAAAGGTGAGTAATTTGCAGTTATCAGTTTCTCAGTAACGGGATAACTAAACGTTGCATTTGTGTAATTCTCATAAGTGAACTGCTTCTGAGTTGCAGCTCGCTTCTGGATGGGACCATAACGAGATCGAACATCCTGAGAAAGGGGTAGCTGGTTAGCTAGTTTACTAGAAGTTGCGGAATGTTGGTTTTGATCAGTCATTGTGTTGAAAACAATACCCTGCAGATAAAACATTTAGGATTGTTAAAGAATTGACCATCAAATCAAAGAAGCAAAAGATGTCCAAGACTCAATCGACTCTTTCTAAAACTTGTTGTTACTCAATGTCTATAGCTAGAACATGCAAAATAAATTTAATTTAGAGACGTTACAATGGACTGGGTCATAAAACATTGTCTCACTGAATGTGGTCCAAACATTTACTTTGACTAATTATTAAAAAGCTTTTTTGAGCCGTCAACTAGTAACTTATCACATTAACGCAAAAGAAATTCAATTTATGGAACCAATTTTAAATTACGATTATCAAAGCATTGTAATAGAAAAATGAGTTGAACGCAAGAACAGAAATCAATAAAGCAGCGAAAGTTTTGGAGTTTAAAAAGCTAATCACCTTAAAAGCAAGATGAAATCTAGTAGCATTTTTCTTAAACATTAAGCAGAACTACTAGGCACACACAACATTTAAAATAAAATATATATGATTGTAAAACTACATTTTGCAATGCGTCAGTCAAATACATATCAAAGAAACAAGACAGCCAAAACTCAACAGAAGAAACAGATTATGACATTACAATGTTGGTCACCTTCCTAGCCGAAGTTCCATTTTCCTAAAAAAAAACTAACCAAATTCTAGAAATGTGACATATCAAACAGATATAACATCAACTAGCAAAACAGGATGAACAAAAAAGCATCAACAATGCATCGTAGTGAATCGATATAAAACCACATGAGCATAACCCAAATATCAAACACATAAAACATAGCATACCTATATCTAAAAAACATATATATAATCTTACAATGTAAATCGAATCAGATCTACGATTGCATGAAGTAAATTGAAACAAAAGCTAGCAAAAGTGACCTCATAGATAAAGCCTATCTACAAAAACACGACAGAAACTGCATTTATATTCACCGAAACAAAGAGTTAACATTTAAAAAATGAACACAATGATTGTGACAGATTACACATCAGATCCACAATCGCATGAACATAATTGCTTCAAATATTTATCAAAACTAACAATTAAGCATTTCAAAAACTAATCGGACATGCGTTAATTCAAATAAATAAGATAGAACCATAAATGATACAACGTTACACACTGTACATACATATCTATAATAGCATGAACACAATCATATTACTACTAAGCAAAATAAACACGAAACATTTCAAAAATTAACCAAACAAATGTGAACCAAATGAGGTATGATGATGCATACTACAAATCATATCCACAATATCACGAATACAATAGTGTTAAATTTTGGCTAAACTAACACTAACACGTCTCAAAAGTTAATCTCGCAAGTTTTATTCCAAAATAAACAATCAAACTAGCAATGATGCATTATGCATAACAGATCCATATCAGTATGAGCACAACTGCGCTAAACTTAAGCTACGACACCACTTAACGTTTCAAAAATAAACATAACATATATCATTCAGATAAAAATAAACCAAATATCAGTGATATAACCTTGCATAGTACACATGCATATACATATCCACAATATGATGAACAAAACCACGATAAAACTGAGCTAAAGAAACACCTTCAACGTTTCAAATATTAATCTAACAAATTCATTCAATTAAATAAGATCTAACCCCCGAACATAAAACATTACATAACATATCAGATCCACAACATCATGATCAACATGGCGTTAAAATTCAGCAATATTAACACTTACCATTTCATATTCCAAAAATGAACCTAACAAGCATCATTCAGATAAAAACATTCCAATACCAATGACATAACACTACACACTACGCATACAAACATAATTGAGTTGATATTAATCTAAACTAACACTTATCGTTTCACATATCAAAATATAACCACACAAAGTTGCATTATATTTAAGCTTTCAGAAAAACGATTGAGTCTAGCCACATATGATACGAAATCTACAACAATATGAACAAAAATGTGTCAAAATTCAGAAAATTTAACACTACACGTTTCATAAATGAACAAAACCTGAGCTATACACAGATGAACCTTATCATGAACATACATGCGTTAATATAAGGCTAAACAAACACTTAATTGTTCACATTTCACATTTCAAATATAACCTAAAAATTATTCAAATAATTACGATCAAATTGATAAGAGGTAACACACAACACATATAAATCAACAGTATCATAAACAAAATCGTGTTAAAAATAAAGCTAAACTAACATGTGATATTCAACTACAAAACGATTTCACTACGATACAATAAAACAACTAAACAAACAAATCTACACTAGCATGCACAAAATAGCTTCAAAATTCAGCAATAATAATACATAGGATATTGTTATGCCTACCACAATTACCCTCTCTACCCCCTTTTACCCATTGTATTGATGGAACAAGACATTTTTTTTGGTTTTTTTTCCGTGTCTTTTGTCTTTTACTACTTATATTTGTTAAAATTTATTATTATTATTATTTTTGCAGTTTTACCTACATTAGTAATAGGACAGCATAATTTTTAATGGATTTCTACTCAATATTGTGTGATTTACTACTTTTGACTTATCAAACTTTATATTTCTTGTTTCATATTTTTTATTTTATAGTTTTATAATAAAAATAAAAATAAAAAATTTAGGTGGGTATTAGAATCATTTTAAGAGGGTATGGATAACCAATCCTTAACACATACTAATACTTCACACTCATTTCAAAACCTAACCTAAAACAATTAATATGAAGTAACATAACAAAATCTTTTATATAATAAAAGAATTATATTATTTCGGAGTTTTTTGCAAAACCCTTCTCATTGAAAAATAAATTGAACCAATAGGAGAGCTCGATTTTGACAAATAAGCGAAATCAAGCAATAGGATTGGCTAACAAAAAGTCAAAATTGAATTGATTTTGGTCAAACTTTAATAAATTTGATGGAGAATTTAATTGAGGTAAAAAATACATAAAAATATAGGTGTCAAATTTATAAAAACAAAAACTTAAAAAAAGAGGATGTAATTAATAAAATTGTTGAATCTTAAATATATTATATAGAGTTAAGTATAAAATTATAAGTCTCTATATTTTTTAATAACTTTAAATAATAAATAAATAACCCTTTTGCACTTTATACCCCATATACTTTATAATATGAATTTTGTTTACAATTACATAAGTATTATTATTAGTTTGAGACTTTATTCATAAATTAAAATACAAAATTTTGTTAATATACGATTTTTTTTTAATATACTTTAAATATTTTTAAAATAAATGTTAATTTAAACTTTATTTCTTTTACTATATACGTTAAAACTCATGTTATCCTATTTAAAAGTTTAATCTATGCGTACACAGGTTTGAATATTAAATACGGCTAAATTATTATTAATGGTAATATAAATATCAAATGCTAAGCACGAGTTACCGTGATATGAAAATAAATATATGCCATTGTATGTATAACAACGACTCATGTAATTATTATTTAAAGTTTATATACGGATATCCAGAAAAATATTTTCAAAAATCTTTACTGAGTATATTTTAACTTTATCAACGCTCATTATGTGCTACTAAACTCGTATATTTTGTACAATATGATATGAATAGTTAAACAATAACCTCAATCTCAACATCTATGTCACCTGAACAAACTTAAAGCTTTCATCCAAAAATTTTTTTTACAAAATATTAATTGATATTAACATAATGAAAGACTTATGCATATTTATTAGTTGTACTTATATCACAATTTTTAAGGGTAAATTCTTATATTTTTATCAAACTAAAATTTTAAAATAAATTTAATTTATGTGTAAACTCTGTGCATGCACGTGATTTATAACTAGTTCAGATCCATAACAACATAAGCAAAACTGCGTAAAATATTAAGCTAAACTAACACTAATCATCTCACATATTAAAAAATAACCAAACGTACGTAGCCGCGTTATACTTAAGCTAAACTAAAGTAACACTTATCATTTCAAAAAATAACCTAACACGTATCATTTAAAAAAAAAAAAAAAAAAAAAAAAAAACAACAACAACAACAACAACAAAATGCGTCAAAATTCAGCAAAATTAGCACTACGCCTTTTGTAAACGATCGAATCAGTGATAAATAATAAACAAACATATCTACAGTAACATGCAAAAAATGGCGTCATAATTAGCAATATTAACACTTGACATCTCACAGTCATTTCAAAACCTAACCTATATAATATCATTCAAATAAATGTAAAAACGATCAATATAACATCACATACCAGTAACTAGATACACAACAACATAACCAAAAACAACATAAAATATCAGCAACAAAAATAAAAATAAACTATAAACTATAAACTATACAATATATACATAAATGAGCAAAATAATAATAATAATAATAATAATAATAATAATAATAAGTAGAGAATTATATTATACCTTCAGGATGGACGGAATGAATAACTAGAAGTGAAAATAGAGATGGTTCTGGACAATGGAGTAATGGACTAGTGTGTTTATATGAGTTGTTTTTGTTGACCACTGTGATTAGTTTGAAAAATATCTAAAACAGTATAATAATTTGAAAATTCAATTCAAAACCAGCCACCCATTAATAAAACAAAAAAGAAAAGTGCAAAACGACATATATATATCTACCTATACTATAAGAAAAACCCTTGAAATTGTTGTTACCCCTCCAAACACAGCCACGTGGAAGAGAATAGTTGCCTACTGTTAGGCATCCCACCTTTTCTTCTTTCAATAACACTGGATTGCGTGATATAACCTCATTCTATTTTCTTTACCTTTTTTTGTTTTCTCTCAAGGGCGGGTGCAGGTTCACCCACTTGCACAAACCCATTTATCATCTCTCATTTGCCATATTTCAGTTTACAATATTCTTTGGGCCGATCTCTTTCTTACGTTTCCAAGAAGCTACTGTAAGTTATCTTGTCCAATTCCTATTCCTAACTTTGTGCTATGTTTTTAAGCTTGAATATTGATTCATGTCATATATGTTGTTTGGTTTCATTATCAGGTTGAGTGTAGAAGCATATCCGACTACCGCTATCATCGTAGTCGACAACTATCCTATATCAGGTGTTTTTTTTTGTGCTTTATGTATTTTTTTTCCAGATCTATAAGATCTAGAAGCTTTCGGTTTATTAAGCATTTTACGGATATTTTTTGTTTTTTTATGATTTTGGTTGTTACTTTAATGTTGGACGGAGATGGTGATTATGTGTTTTGGAGTACTTTGGAGGAGCATAATCTCAATAGTTAGCAACTTAGTGATGAGGCGAAAAATGATCCGTTTTTAGGGGGTCATTTAAGCCCGAATCCGAATTTATTTGATCAAATATTGCCCTAAATCGTTCCTTTTGTGATTTTAGGTGTTTGGAGAGTGAATTCTGGAAAAGAGACTATTTTGGACGTTTTTGGAGCATAAAGTGAAGAAAACGACAAAGTACCAAAAATCCAAGCTGGAAATACAAGGTGACGGCGTCAAGGGTTTGCTCTTGACGGCGTCAGACATGAAGAATAATTTACCGTAGCTGGTGACGGCGTCAGATGGAGTTATGACGGCGTCAAAGTGACCAAGATTAATTTACCGTGGGTGGTGACGGCGTCACATAGGCCGTCACGATTGGATCTAGGGCGTCCGAGGAAGTGTATGGCGGCGAGTTGACGGCGTCAGATTTAACTCTTGACGCCATCAGGACGATTTTCCTATATATAGTTTTCTAGTTTTTTCATTAAAGAGAGAGAAGTTTTGGTGAAACCTTAAAGACGATTTTGGTGCCTCTTTTACAGGTTTTTCAAGGGTTCCAAACCCTTGAGACCTTGCATTGTAATTGAGATAAGTATACTCTTAATTCAATCAATATGTCTATGTGTTGGTTGTTTATCTTTTGTTCTTATCTTAATTCTACTATGCTAGGCTAGATCTCTCTTGTGTTTGCTTAGATCTAATGAAACCTAGATGTTGATTATGTGTTGATTACTTGTCTATTCTTGTTTTGAATGAATGATTTTATATGTTAGGCTTAAGAAAACTGGCAGATCTCCAAATGGTAACGTGCTTGAACGTCTTAAGAAACATGAACCGAGGCGTACTAGGTCTTTATTGGTTGTATTTAATGCATGAGCCACTGTTTACAATCCCTATAGTTGTGCTGGGTCATGGTGTAGGAGGAGATAAGAGCTCATAGAGTTGGGGAGTTATGTATTCCACTCCACGAATGGTATTAAGGAATACAACCCGTCATTCATACAAGTGTAACAAGTAATTAACATGTAAAAGATATCTAGAGAGTAATGAAGTCTAAGTAAACACAATTTCTCCAAATACTGCTCACAACCTTAGTTTAATTAGTTTAATTTCATTTTTTTTATTATTTTATTTTGATTGCATCTTAGCTTTGGGTTAGTTGATTAGCAACTAATTCCGCCCACTCTTTCAAAACCCGAGATTTTAATTGCTTTCATAAAATATAAAAACACAAAAATAATCATCTTTCATCTCTAGAACTATTAATTAGGTTTTCTAATCCTAGCGACACTATTCCTAAGCTGAACGATCAATCCCCCGGTACTTGTCACTATACTATACTACAACGATCAGGTACACTGCCTGGTGGGGGTTGTAAGCCTCGCGAGATCCCTCGAGAGGTAAAGCATCAAGTTTTTGGCGCCGCTGCCGGGGAATAGTTATTGTCTAGGTTAGGATTTCTTTTTATTAGGTCTACTTGCTAGATTCCTTTCTAGTAAGATTTTTTTTATTTTAATTTTTAGGTCTTCTTTAGTCTATCTTGTTTCTTCGTGCTTTTGTTCGTAACTCTTTACCATCCGACATCATGGAAGGTGGTAACATCTTTGAACCCATCATCCCACCACAACAAAACCCACCATTAGAACCCCTTAGGCCCCGAACCTTAGGAGAGTATTCCCGACCTAGCCACCAAGGCTACCGAAACACCATTGAGCTCACCGGAGCCAATGTGACTCCCTTGCGATCCGACACCATCCGGTTGGTGCAAAGCGGATGTGCATTCCATGGACTTCGTTCCGAAGATCCAAACCAACACCTTAAGGACTTCCTCAAAATCGTAGATTCCATAGACCTAGGTGTTGAAACTAGAGAGACTACCCGTTTACGCCTATTCCAATTCTCTCTACGGGATCAAGCTAGTCAATGGCTTGAGCGTTTACCCGCGGGATCCATTACCACATGGGAAAATCTCGCCAATCGTTTCCTTACCCAATTCTTTCCACCAGAAAAGACTGCAATGCTTAGAAGGGACATTTTGATGTTTGAGCAACAGCGGGGTGAACCTTTCTACGAGGCTTGGGCCCGTTTTAAGGATCTCCTCCACAAGATCCCTCATCATGGCATAAACACTTGGTTATTAGTTCAAATTTTCTACGACCATGTTGATTATCACACTAAGCGCATTATCGACAGGGCCGCGGGAGGAAAATTGCGTGATAAGGATGCTGAGGAGTCATGGGCGATTATAGAAGAGCTCGCTATCGATAACAATGAGATTTGGGAGTTTAAACATACGGTGGAAGCAGCCATCAATGCAGTCTCGGCATCTGGAGGGACCACTGAAATCCCCGAGGAACTCTTATGCAAAATTGAGGCAAAAGTTGACTATTTTGAGGAAAGGCAAAGGAGACCCTTAAGTCCTAGACAAGCCACAGTCAATTATGTCTCAAGATCAACCTCGATACCATTATCTGAATCACCCTCTAGAGAACATGTCGAGACTTTTCAGAGGTGCACTCCACCTTGTTCCCCTCCCAAGGAACTTAGCTCGGAATTTGAGGCTAGGATGAGAGAGTATATGGCGACCCATTCTGATCGGCTTGCTAGATTCGAAGAAGCAGTTTATAAGCAAAAGGAGGAGATGCAGGGGAAAATGAATGAGATGTTGAGTTTATTGGAGGAGTATGCCAGTCAGAAGTCCCCCGAACGAATACTGCTAAGGAAAGAAAGCGCCACTCCCACCACCCAATTTGTTAACTCCATCACCATTGTCCATAAAGATAACGAGAAGGTAAAAACTCCTGCTAAACAGACCTTAGAAAAACCGCCTGAGTCACAACCTTTGAGTTACTACCTGAAACACGACATAAACAAAAACACCATAACAAATTGGATTAAGGATGATAGGCGTAATCAATCCTCCGAACAGGTCCCCGAAAAAGAGAAAGAAGAGGAAGATGAGTATGATACGCTTATTGGAGGATCAGTGGTGGAGAGGTTACTGGTACAGAAAGTGGCCACCAAGCAGGTAGCATGTGGAAATTTTGAATTACCAACGAGCATCGGGGACTTGAAACATCTTAGTGCTTTCGCCGACCAAGGATCGGAAGTAAATCTTATGCCCCTGACTATCTACATCCAACTGACGTCGAAGATGCCAATACCCACTCATGTTAGGCTGTCTCTTGTTGGGCACTCGTACATATACCCCCTAGGAATAGCAGAAGATGTATTAGTCAATGTTGCAGGATTCATGTACCCCGTCGATTTTATGATCATTGATGATAAAGGAGATGGATGCATGCCAATAATCCTTGGGGCACCCTTCCTCACCACCGCTAGGGCTGTAATTAAGTATGAAGATAGGAAGATTGAGCTTAAATCTGGGAAGAGAAAGATTAGCTTCTACATGACTCCGCAAAGTGGGCATGAGAATTTGAGTTGGAGAATGATTAAAAACAACATTGGCACGACGCCCATTCGTGTTCAGAATAAAATTCTTGCATGGGAGGCAAGAATCAAGAGCTATAAGAAAGCTAAGGATGAAAGGAGAAAAAGCAATAAAGATCCGATAGAACTCAAACACACCCAACACACAAGCAATCATACACCGTTTGAGGAAGGGAACTTAGTACTCTTGAGACACTTAGAAACCACAATACCACCCGATAAACCGAGTCCTTGGTGGTATGGGCCATTCACCATCGAAGGATTGAGCCAAGATGGGGTAGCTAACTTGAGAAGCAAATTAGGTGGGAAGGTGATTGCGAGTATTGATAGATTGAGGCACTACCACCATAACAGTAATGATCGCAATTATATGGGGTACATCATTTCAAATGATGAAATCACGTAGTAACCCACGACTTTGAGTCTAGCTACAAGACTCGTAAATAAAGAAAAGCGCTTCTTGGGAGGCAACCCATGTTTTGTGTGATTTTTAATTGTTTGATTGTTATTTGCTTCCGTATGCATGTTTTATTTTTATTGTTGGTTGATCATGTTTCTCTATTAAAATGTGAAATACTTTATTATGTTGTTTAGCCTAGTCTTAACTTCAACCTAAAGGTATTTTTGCAAAAGATAAGTGTAAGGGGAAACCACAAATATGTTTTTAAGAAACAAACCGATCATGATTATCCACAATATTTAATGAACATGTATATTCGTATTTGTTAGAGTCAAATGCTTGTATTGAGTCATAATGAAGTTTTGCAGGATTTTCCAGGAAGTAGGACAAAGTTTTTCCAGAAATTTTCCGGAAACTTAACATAAGGATTTCTGCAGGTTCATTCTGACGGCGTCAGGCAATTGCTCTTGACGGCGTCAGGAGTTAAAAATCTGGAAATTTTACCGGTTTTGTTTTTCTAACGGAGTCTTATAGTTTTTGTAATCTCCAGAAAATCTGCAAACTTCATTCCACAAGCATTATATCTTATTTTGTTTTCTAGGATTTAGTAACTTATATAGGATGCCGCCGATTTTACGCGAGGTTGCCTTGTCTACTTTTGTCAGGATTTACAGGTTATTTGTGATAAGAAGATGATTTATATTCTGGAAGGGAAGCTTTGATTGTTCATTTTCTTGGAGGAAGATTTAACCTGGCCAACCTATAATCCATATCGAGCGAATCAGGGGAGTATTTGATTTCATTCTCTTTACTTTTTAACTTTTACATTCTTTACTTGAACATTGGGGACAATGTTCATCTTAAGTGTAAGGGGAGGGTAAAAAGATGATACCTTACATTTGCACTTTCGCTTGAGTTTGTTTTGTTTGATAGTAGATGAGTAATAAAACTATGAGAAATACTTGTTAGTGTAATTTTAGCGCCAAATTTAAAATTTTTTACAACATTTAGGAGTGAAACTTTAGCCATAGCAAGCGTCTCATGGATAGGAGGTTGTATGACTAGCACATAACCGTATATTCAGAAAAATTTTCCACCCAAAAATGTGAGGTTCGCCTTTAGATTTGATAGGAAAAGCATTCATTATTAGTGCTTATGAGTGTACCGGTAGCATTTAGATTCTAGAACTTGCGTTAGTGATGCATCCCGAGACCGCTAGTGAGACTACATTCGTGTGGTAGGATTTACTACATGATAAGAGGCATTAGGATCACCCTTGTGTTAAACCCGTATTATAATTACTTGACCATTTAAGTCATATTACTTAGCTAGTTAAGTCAACTAATTTTTCCCACACCCTTTGCGTTGTACTCATTTTTAGTACACGATACCCCTAGTACACCCCTCCGAGCCTATCTTTTCATTTCTAACTTTAAGCATTTTACTTAAAGGAAGAATTTGTTACACCCCACTTAAATGTACACCCAAATCGCCTTAGCCTTCCGTGTATGCACTCATTTTTAGTGCATTATTGTTATTTGTTAAACCCTAAGTTAACTTTCTAATTGATTACATGGTTGCTAAGTCGAGTCATATCCTTGTACATATTGTTTTGGGACGATTGAGACTCATGGGTAAGTACTTATTTTATGGAGTAATGGGGAAGAACATCACTTATTACCCCCATATGTACGTTAATCTTAAAAGTGCTCCAAGTGTTTTGATTTTCTTAATTCGAGTCATTAGAATAGTTTAATGTAAAGTATGTAAAGATTCAAGTGTAAGGGGAGTGCTCAAACCCCTATGATGTATTATCTTGGATGGTAGGGTAAGAGTGTATGCAAAAAAAAAAAAAAAAAAAAAAAAAAAAAAAAAAAAAAAAAAAAAATCGAAAAAAAAAATAGAAAAAAAAAACAAGAAAAAAGAAAAAAAAATAGAAAAGAAGAAGAGAAAAAACATACGGACTACCATCCCGTTTTTATTTTATGTTCAGTTTATGTTTTTGTTATTTTTCATTTATTAGCTTAAGTCGAGTCTAGTCTTGGCTTAGCAACGCCATCTTGTACATGTAATTTACTAAGATTGTTAACTCGCCACCAGTAAAATTCCCTTTATCCAACAAAACCGTGTAATTCATATCCCTACACCTAACGATATAACCCTTTTAAAAGACCTCTTTGATAGTTTATCCTAGGTGCTTACGCCATGTGGTGGAGGTTTGATCCTTTCCCAAGCCTATGGTAATCTATTTTGCTATGACAGGTAGTGAGAGATATCTTCCATTTCCATAATGTTATATTACTTTATTACACCCGAGAGATGTGAGTATCTAAACACTATTTGTGAGGTGCTTGTGTATGACCTCCGTGCTTGTCTATTGGTCTTTAGTGGAACGATTATTTGTTGTAATTACTTTTATATTAGTGTTAAATGACCCCTAACTTGTCTTTTGAGTAGAATAAAAACTCATTTGCTTGAGGACAAGCAAATCTCAAGTGTAAGGGTATATGATGAGGCGAAAAATGATCCGTTTTTAGGGGGTCATTTAAGCCCGAATCCGAATTTATTTGATCAAATATTGCCCTAAATCGTTCCTTTTGTGATTTTAGGTGTTTGGAGAGTGAATTCTGGAAAAGAGGTTATTTTGGACGTTTTTGAAGCATAAAGTGAAGAAAACGACAAAGTACCAAAAATCCAAGCTGGAAATACAAGGTGACGGCGTCAAGGGTTTGCTCTTGACGGCGTCAGACATGAAGAATAATTTACCGTAGCTGGTGACGGCGTCAGATGGAGTTATGACGGCGTCAAAGTGACCAAGATTAATTTACCGTGGGTGGTGACGGCGTCACATAGGCCGTCACGATTGGATCTAGGGCGTCCGAGGAAGTGTATGGCGGCGAGTTGACGGCGTCAGATTTAACTCTTGACGCCGTCAGGACGATTTTCCTATATATAGTTTTCTAGTTTTTTCATTAAAGAGAGAGAAGTTTTGGTGAAACCCTAAAGACGATTTTGGTGCCTCTTTTACAGGTTTTTCAAGGGTTCCAAACCCTTGAGACCTTGCATTGTAATTGAGATAAGTATACTCTTAATTCAATCAATATGTCTATGTGTTGGTTGTTTATCTTTTGTTCTTATCTTAATTCTACTATGCTAGGCTAGATCTCTCTTGTGTTTGCTTAGATCTAATGAAACCTAGATGTTGATTATGTGTTGATTACTTGTCTATTCTTATTTTGAATGAATGATTTTATATGTTAGGCTTAAGAAAACTGGCAGATCTCCAAATGGTAACATGCTTGAACGTCTTAAGAAACATGAACCGAGACGTACTAGGTCTTTATTGGTTGTATTTAATGCATGAGCCACTGTTTACAATCCCTATAGTTGTGCTGGGTCATGGTGTAGGAGGAGATAAGAGCTCATAGAGTTGGGGAGTTATGTATGCCACTCCACGAATGGTATTAAGGAATACAACCCGTCATTCATACAAGTGTAACAAGTAATTAACATGTAAAAGATATCTAGGGAGTAATGAAGTCTAAGTAAACACAACTTCTCCAAATACTGCTCACAACCTTAGTTTAATTAGTTTAATTTCATTTTTTTATTATTTTATTTTGATTGCATCTTAGCTTTGGGTTAGTTGATTAGCAACTAATTCCGCCCACTCTTTCAAAACCCGAGATTTTAATTGCTTTCATAAAATATAAAAACACAAAAATAATCATCGTTCATCTCTAGAACTATTAATTAGGTTTTCTAATCCTAGCGACACTATTCCTAAGCTGAACGATCAATCCCCCGGTACTTGTCACTATACTATACTACAACGATCAGGTACACTGCCTGGTGGGGGTTGTAAGCCTCGCGAGATCCCTCGAGAGGTAAAGCAAGGTGCGATTCCCACGCATCACTTAGTATATACAGAAGTGGAGAAGTATGTATAAAATCTTTTTTCTTTTTAACATGTTCAAGTTATCCATTTTGATTTACTGGTTTTCTTTGTGTTTGCTTTTCTTTTCATGATTAAGACCTTAAATGTATTTTGTTTTTTATACTTAATTAGGTGGGGGCAATTTTGAAAGAACAAAGACGATGTCAATGATTTATTGAGGTTTATATCTAATACTTTTTTTGTTTTTATTTTTTGAAGTAACTATATATTTCGTTGATGTAATAACATTGGTATATTTTTGTAATGTTGAGAAAAACTTTATCAGAATAACTTCATAGTTCATGTTATGCTATTGAATTTTCTTCATTTGTTATTATAAAGAGAGTTCTTAGTTTTCATCATTAAATATTTTTTTGTCAAAGTTACTATAAAGTAATTAAATGGGTTTCAAAAAAAGCTATAATAAGAAAGCTTAAGACATCTTTAAAAAAAGAAGTTGACATTCTTGGTACATATTTTGGTTGCTGAAACACTAGGAACTAAAATTTATAAAACAATGATATGGCGTACAGTATATCATAAGATAGATAATTCCGAGTATATATGAATATTAGTTATGTCTTATATGCAGAATTAGAAAAATCTGCTACATTATGTTATTTTATTCAAAAGGTCTATTGCAACCATACATAAAATCCTAAAAGGACTATTGCAAATCTCCAACCATACATAAAATTCAAATGTGCATCTTCTTGGTACTACCAATTTAATGTGAAGCTATGAGTACAATGTACAAGCACTAAAAAGGATGGCCACACAAACATAACCTAAAAGTATACTTTGACTTTAAGGTCCTTTAGGGATACAGTAGAGCGTAGAATGCCACTTCATTTGTCGATGCATTTAAACGATATAAGTAAACAATATTTGTTGATAATTATGAGTATATATTTAAAGAACAATAAAGATTATTAATAAAATTAAGGGTCCGCTTGGTTCAAATTGGGGAAAGGGAATGCAAAGAATGAGTGAGGTGGGTAATCAATATCTTACCCCCCAATTTACTCTATAATGGTTGATTAGCCACTTTGGGGTAATCAATCCCTTTGCATTCCCTTACCAAACACAATATAATGAGGGATGTGGGCCCTTTTGACTACCTTACCCATTTCCCACCCTCTTTTAACCTCCCACCAAGCACCCCCTAAAATTTAATGTAAAGGTAAAAGAAATGAATGGATAAAATTAGAATTATAAATATTTGGGAAAATGATAAAAAAATACACTGAACTTGACACATTTTACCATTGTATGTAGTCAACTATTTTTTTTTCATTGTAACACAAAACTTTCAATTTTTTGCCATTGTATGCACTTTTTCCTACGTGTCTCTGCCAGCGTGTCCAATTGTGCCACGTAACATGCCAGCGTGTCGGGTTTTATTTTTTTTATTATTTTTTCTTTATACCCGGCCCTATTAAACCCCACATCCCCACTACCACTTTACCCCTTTTCACAAACCCTAATTCCCTTTTCACCCTATCCACACAAAACCAAGTATGAGATCTTCATCCTCTTTTTCCAGATCCTCTTTTTCAAGAAGCAATCGTATGACCTTGCAAGAAGCATGGGATGCTACTCACTGTAAGTGTCCTTTGCCAGTCAAACCACAAGTTTCTTGGACACTTGATAAACCTGGAAGAAGATTTAAGGCTTGCCCGATTTATGTAAGAATTATCCTTGTTGTATTTTGGTTGTAATATGTTGGTTTTCAGTTAGGTTGGATACATGTTGATTTTTTCTTGTGTTTGTGGTAGGATGAAAATGATAAGTGTGACTTTTATGGGTTTTTAGATCCTGAGCTACCAAGTGATTACTACAGATATCTCTTTTTTAACTTGCATGAAGAAAACAAAAAGCTTAAGAACATGGTCAAGACTGGAAGAAACTATGGTGAAGGTTCAAGTTCTGAAATGGGTAAGATGAAGGAAGAATTGACTGACATAAGGTCAAAAGTCGAAGTGTATGACAAAGTTGTGGTTGTCTTAGGTGTCTTTGTTCTTGTGTTGGGTTTTGTTGTTGCAACTAAGATCTAATTTGTGGGTAGGCTGTTGTGTATGACAAAGTTGTAAGGACTTGTTTTTAGTAGGATGTGTTTTGGTATTGTATGTAACATCCTACAACTACAATATGTAGCATTGTAGTATTCAATGCAATGGTATTTTGTGTTTAATATGTTTCTGTGTTCCTGTTAAAAGCATACCAAAATCTGATGCATAATGAAAACTGTTAAACTGACATCAAAATTGTTGAAAGGATAAGAAACATGTAAAACTGACATCAAAATCATACCAAATCCAGATGCATAATGAAACACATAACAACATACCAAATCCATTTCCATAAGAAAGACTGTCAATACATCTAGATGCCCATAAATGTACAAAACTGGGCATTAAAGTGACACCAAACTGCATCACTTACTAGTTTTTAAACTGCATCACCACATGTTGTAATCTAAGTGCACAACATATAAGTACAAAAGAAGTGCACAGAGTTAAAACATATATTACAGACAAGTCCACAACATATAATACAAAAGAAGTGGACTGATTGATGATTCATTTCATTCCAAATTTTGAGGACTGGATCTTGAGGTACCAACTCCTGGGTGATTCTTTGCAAGTTTCTTTTTGAGGATTCTTTCACTTCTTTCCCTTGGTCTCACAAAGTTTGCCCTTCCTCTTGGAACTTGTGGTTGTGGCATGGGAGCTGGTTGTGGCATTGGAGCTGCTTGTGGTTGTGGCATGGGAGCTGCTTGTGGTTGTGCCCTTGTAGCTGATGGTGTCTGTGATGACTGTGTAGGTGCTTCATGATTCACTTGAGTAGAAGTCTGAGATGGTCTAGCTTCATGATTCACAAAATTTAACCTTTTCTTAGGTCTACCCCTCTGACTAGGTCTACCCCTATGACTGGAAGCAGTTGTCTGACTAGGTCCAACATCAGTTGCAATTGGTGGTACTACTGGTGGAGTTGGATCATAACCTGGAACAGGAATGGATTGTGGTACCATAGGTTCCTTATCAACTACTGATTTGTCTTTCTTAGGTCTACCTTTCTTAGCTGGGGGGTTCGGTGGTTTCACAACTGTAGGATTTTTACAACCTTTTTTATTATGTCCTTGTTGGAAACAATTTTGACAAGTCATTTTGACTCCAGTCTTAGGCACCTTGCCTGGGTTATAGTTATTTTCATGAGGGGCTCTAATTCTTTTCTTACGTGGCCTACCAGGCATCTTTTTAGCTTTAGGAGGCAATACCCTAGACATCTCACTACAATCATTCCAAAATGTCATTCCATCTACAGGTTGTAAGTATGAATGATATGTATCATGAAACATCTTTTTTCTAAAACACTGAGGGACATACTCTTCTGGTCTCCTATTCAATTTAAAGATAACGGCAATGGCATGACTGCATGGCAAACCTGATAGCTGCCACATCCTGCAGCTACATGTTCTGTGTTTTTCATCCACACCAAAGGCTCTTGATCCATTTCTCACTTCAAAATTCGCTCCACCAGCCGGGATAACATGCCAAAAACTAAACAATATATACATGTAGTTAGTTTTTGTCAATCATTAAATATGTAAATTTATAAGTATGTGTAAATTACCTGTATTGATCTTTAAGGAATTCCAACCTTTTCTGAATGTTCGGACAAATGTCATTATCACTATCCCATTTTTCCATCATCATCCTCATTGTATTCATTCCCTCCATAACTATAACCCTAATCCCTTCCAACATAGTAATTAATGGTTTGTTTCTTACTTGTAGAAGCACAGAGTTAAAACACTCACTGAAACCATTCTCTATAGCCTCACAGTTAGATCTTATCTGAAAATATGCTCTTGACCATGTTTTTGGATCCTTATCTAAAAGATATTGATATGCATTTGGATTTGCTGTTTTCATCTTACCCATTATATGGTTGAAGAGTCCTGGATAACTAGCTTTAGAAGAACCCCAGAATAAGCTTCTAAACTCAACACCACTATATTGTTTCTTAAACCCCTCGTAAATGTGTCTAGCACACTGTCTGTGTTCCGCTTGTGGCATTACATCTTTTACAGCTTCAATCAATCCCTGCAATAACATATTACACAGTTTAAGAGTTGCAATCATAATTTCATTAGGTTATGTAAATTAAACAACCAAAACATAATTACCTTGTGTTGGTCTGACATCAATGTTAACCCATTTCCAGTAGGGTAACCAAGATCTTGACCAAGTAACTCCAAAAACCAAGACCAATTGTTCTTGTTCTCTACATTTACCACAGCCCAGGCAACTGGAAAAATCTGATTGTTTCCATCTCTGCCAATTGCCGTAAGGATTTCCCCAACATTTGGTTTCTTAAGGAAGCATCCGTCTAATGCAATTACAGGTCTACAGCCCCTCTTCCATCCCTCTTTGAGTCCATTTAAGCAAACATAAAATCTATCAAAAAAAGTTTTGTCATCTGGATTCTTTGTTACCCCAACCCTAACTGTTGAACCCTTATTAGAATCCAATAAAGCCTTAGCATATGACCATATATGAGCATAATGGTCATCAATAGTTGATTGCCCTTCATTCAACGCCCATCTTTTTGCAAATCTACATTGATTTGGACTTACAATACACTTATACTTTTTCATTACTAATTCTGCAATTTCATGTAACTTAATTTCTGGATTCATCCTAATCTTACTGCCAAATTGTTTTCCAATCCACTTGTAGCTCACTAAAGTTCCAAACTTAAAATCTCTAATGCAAGTATGTTCATCTTCAAGAGCAATTACCTGAAATGATTTCTCACCTGTCATTTCCTTTCCATAACACCTCCATGAGCATTTATTGCCTTCACCTTTCTTCTGACTAGGGTATCTTTTCCACTTACTCGTCTTCCCCTTTTCTGGATCCTTGACCCTCTCTGGCCTTAAACCACACTTAGCTATTAAAAGGTCAGGCATTCCTTCAATTGATCGGCGTTAACATACTTTTCACCAACCTGAAATCAAAGAAGTTTGTTACTTGCAAAGAATGATAAAGTACATAAGCATTAAGGTTTGAAACATTAAGTACTAAAACATTACCTTTGGTTTTCTCATTCTCCAATGAGTATCCACATCATAAATAGGATACTTGTCCAGCTTTGCTTCCACTATTTTAAATGGATATGTAAGATCAGCTTCATCTTGCCTCAAGTTCCTCATCAAACCTTCCATGAATTCCTCATGTTTCATGATTGTTACACTATCACCATCATCATAACATCTGTTCTGTCTAGAACTGCTCTCACACCCATTCTCATCAGAACATGCTCTATGCTTAGATGTCTTGGGGGCCCTCTTTGCAATAGATTTTCTCTTCCTAAGTTCAATTAATTCAACTTCACCCTCTGATAAGTAATCTATAGACTTATCAGAATATTCGCTGTCACTATCACTAGAATCATGATCCATTGAGTATTCCCTTGTCTCTTGTACTTCACTTTCACTGTCACTAGACACATGATCCATATCACTTGGGTTGACATTTTCTTGAATCACAATACCCTTAGCCTTTCTAACCACCGACTTTCTTTTAGGTACTCTACCTTCATCAATCATTATACCCTTACCCTTATCTACTACCTTAGTAACTAGTGGTGAATCAGAATGCTCAGCAACCACTTCATCAACATTAACTTGCGGTGCATCATTAACTTGTGTTTCATCATTGACTAGTGGTGAATCAGAATGCTCAGCAACCACTTGATCTGCATTAACTTGTGGTCCATCATTAACTTGTGTTTCATCATGAACTACTGGTGCATCAGAATGATCAACAACCATTTCATCAGGTACTTGTGTTTCAGTTACATGTTTTCTCCTAGCTGTTTTAGGCTTATGTGGTGACTGTAGTTGTTGTGCTTCTTCCTCAGCCCATTCAACTAGTTCATCCTATGACATATTCCCAGCATCCTTTTGCCTAATCCCATTAATCCTAAGCTTAGATGTGGCCTCATCACAAGAATCATCAAAACACAAGTTGGGAATGTAATAATCCTCCAATTTTTGAGGAATGTGTGCCAAATACATGCTTATTTTCCCATAACTAGCAGCAAATACATACATTGATTCCAATTCGACATCACCTCCTATTATTTTCAATCCCACTTCTAACTCACAGTCTGGTAACTTAAAAAACATGGCATAAAAAGTGGTTTCAAGCTTCTCTTCTAAAAACTTACGCAACCTATCATACTCAAGCATCTGATCTTTTTCAACCCTCATGTGATAAACAATACCATTTTCATACCTTAATGGATTGAAGTAAAACACACCATCAAAATGCACATCAACGAGGTAGGCATCGAGATTATTAGCCATCCTGTAACAAAATAATGATAAAATAATAAATATGTATTCAATAATTGAAACCCTAAACAACATGCATATAAAAACACAAATAAAATAACAAATTAGTGTAGGGGACCAAGAGAATATACAGTAATTTACCTTTTGCCCACATCAATTTAAGTAAATGCACTGTAATCGACAACGAATTTGGTTGTATGTTAAACTAGGGTTTGTGGGGTAAAGGGGAGAAAGCGATTTGTGGGTAAAGTAGTAGTGGGGATGTGGGGTTTAATAGGGCCGGGTATAAAGAAAAATTAATAAAAAAATGAAACCCGACACGCTGGCATGTTACGTGGCACAATTGGACACGCTGGCAGAGACACGTAGGAAAAAGTGCATACAATGGCAAAAAATTGAAAGTTTTGTGTTACAATGAAAAAAAAAATAGTTGACTACATACAATGGTAAAATGTGTCAAGTTCAGTGTATTTTTTTATCATTTTCCCTAAATATTTCATATACAATACTTATATGGTGTGAAAATTGATGTAATTACTTGATTACAATGATGATGGTTAAAAATCTCTCATGCGACTATATTACTAATTTATTATAACAAGTACGGAGTACATACTTTTACTTAGTGGTCTTATGTGATTGTTATTTGGTGGTGTATAAAATATGGTCTTATGTGATAGTAATACAGAAAAAAGTAGAAAGATCATACTTTAACAAAAAATTTAACGCGATGTATGAAAAATGTTTAGCTCCCGTCAATACATACGGGTCAAAGATAGTCATGTACTACAAGTTAATGTCCTATTAAATATTTTCTATTTTCTAAATATTATTATTTACGTCAAAACAATATATCGATAGATTCATTGCATACGGGTCAAAGGCATGGGTGGAGTGGGTTTTGGTATTGATTATTTTTATTTCTCATTGCATATGTGTTAGGAATTACCTTTTACTTGTTATTAGTTTAAATGAGTTGTTTTTTCTCTTATAGGCATAGATGGTTTTAAAAATTGTATGCATTCAATCTTTGAAAAGTTAAATATTTATGCGAATAGGCAGTGCTTAGCACGGCATATAAGTCTACCTAATATAAAGAACATGAACAAGAAAACAACGGTTCGTCACTTCATCGTTTGTGTATTTAGAAAATTGACACATTAAGCCCCGGTTCTTTTTTATTTATACAATTGGATTAATAAAATTGTATTTCGTAAAGATTAAGACACAAAAGTCAATATGTCCGAGTGGTTAAGGAGACAGACTTGAAATCTGTTGGGCTTTGCCCGCGCAGGTTCGAACCCTGCTGTTGACGTCAATTTATTATTATTATTATTATTATTATTATTATTAATCTATCTATCTTATGTTAACTAGACGAGTACCCGTGCATAGCAACGGTTCCTAGCGGCAGATAATTAACGATTTGTGATATTGTGGTGAGTGTTTTGTGTAGCGTTCAAAATAGAATGTGAACATATCATAATGTAATCTGAACTCATAATCAGAAGAAAATGTGCATGTGGCAAACCCCGTTTTTGAAACTCGATAACATATATCTGCGACACAATAACCCCAAGGATGTGCTTGGTGAATAGTTGGTTCTTGAGATCCTCTAGTTTTGCACGAAAAACTCATAGTCGGTAACAATTTCAGGCCAATTAGGATTGCAAGTCATGGTAAGAAAGATATCAGGTTTCCCAGCATCATGAACTAACGTCATTGCCTCTAAAAATCGTCTTAACATGTTGATGATGATATTGGTTCTTCTTCATAATCTTCATTGGTCTCACTTTCATCAACCAAGCAATAAACTCTTTTCCGACCGGGCACAAATACTTGACTCGCAACGGTTGATGATGATATTGGTTCTTCTTCATCATCTTCATCGTCGCTTGATATGACAATTACATCATCCCAATTCCAATTGATCAAGTTTGGGTTGAAGAAAGGATTAGGATGTGCAGGTGGGTTAGGATGTGCAAGAGGATTAGGATTGGGAAGAAGCTGTAAAGAAAAAACAAAGCATTAGAAGAAACCTCAAAATGCATTACATTATTGAAGAAACCTCATTATCAAATGAAAGATTAGAACTAACCTCCAAATCATCATCGAAATTCCTTTGATTTGTTACGTTCATTTCTGTTGAATCGAATTGAGTACAAATGATTTCTTTAAACATTGTGTTGTTTATATAGGCAAGAAGGTATACATTAGGTTTGTTTCAAATTTGAGTTTTCCCGCCCTCATTGATGAACCAAAGAAATCCTTTCCTTGTTGCCAAATCGTCACATTAATTCTCACTGGATCCTTACCCATGTTAATCAACCCTATTTTCTTATTTAAGCTTGATCCAAGTTTTTTATACTTTTAATTCCTGGCATATATTTCTTTTGTTTATTAAGCTTGTTTTCTTATTAAAGCTTGAATCCAAGCTTTCTTTATACTTACGGTAATATTTGAATCAGCTTATTAGATTATGTTATGAGCAATAGCATATAAAGAGGTTTTCATAAGCCTAAATTCAGGGCTTGTTGAGAGGTCTTTGCCTCTTGGGTTTATTTGATAAGAGTTGTAGGAAAAGACAATTTTACTTTAATTAAGAAATATAATGATGGATTTGAATACATTAATATGTAAATATGTCCTCTTGATCATTTACTTATAGTTCAAACACTCAATATGTCAACTAATATCAATAAGTAAATACAAACACCAAAACTCATGGCCTTATTATACGACTAATTTATGAAAAAAAGAAAATGGATATACAAATTGTTCTTAGATAAATATTTCTTTAATACTAGTAAAAAAAAAGTAATAAAACAAGCTTAAAAAACATAGAGGCATCAGTTCTCCAAGGTGAAAAAGCATCATAGAAATATCAGACGCAAATTACTCATACAAATGAGATTCATCACATGCCTCAAAAACACAAAATATTAGTACTAACGTTAAAAGGTAAAAATTGCGATCAGAACCTGTTGGGATTCAATGTTTAACATCAATGAAATTATTACAAATAATAACTTGTCAGTGGATTGACAGACCATTGAATTTTATCTTCACCTCGCAAAACATCTTCTTTAAAAAAAAGTTAAAAACGTTTTCATGTTAAACAAAAACATTTATAAAAACGAAAAGAAAAGAAGAACTAGTATGAGAAGGTAGCCGGGTGTTAAGCAGTTTATAAATAGAGCAAAGCAAAACCCTGATAATCTAAAACCCTAACTGAACTCTTGGGCCCTTGGCCCATTTATTTTGTTAGGTAGTTTTATTGGGCTTGATATGTTGATTTGATTCTAACAAGCCTTCCTCTTGCTTTCCACGAGCTAACTTTTTAGTGTCCTTGGTATGTTCATGGGTCGGGTAATAAATCGAATAAACCGAAAATCGAACCGAACTTGTTAAAACCGAACCGAACTGAATTAAAAATTCGGTTTTCGGTTTGGATATGGGTTTGGCTATCTGAACCGAAAACCGAATTTATATAAATATATATATATATATTTTTTATATAAAAAAAATATCCATTAAAATTTTATACTAATATAAAAAACACTTTTTTATGATTGAGATATTTTTTTTCCCAAAAATATATATAATTAAATTTAAAAAAATATATATAAATAGTGTAATTTCAGTACAAATTTCGGTTTTCGGTTTTGACCCATAACCGAACCGAACTTTGGTTCGGTTCTCGGTTTGGCTCGGTTATAAATATTTTCGGTTCGATTCGGTTTTCGCTTATGTCCCAAAAAATATTTAACCGAACAGCCCGAACCGAATAAACCGATTAACCGAGAACCGAACCGATGAACACCCCTAGTCCTTGTTCTCATTAATGAAAGTATAACCACTCTCTTTGTTATTAAACACCTCATCGTCAGGGAAGACTTACAAACAACAAAAAAACCCAAGTTCGGCAAAGCAGGGTAAGGGATGTGAGATGTAGACAGATTCTACCCCTATTACCAACACAAATCAAACAGTAGAGAGACTGCTTCCAGAATGACCATCGCCCAGTGTAATTGTGTGTTTGAGAATGTTCAAGGAAAAAAAAGCGTGAAGGTGCAAAAACAAGTACAAGGGAAAC
Organism: Artemisia argyi; assembly: GCA_030686995.1. Taxonomy (NCBI): domain Eukaryota; kingdom Viridiplantae; phylum Streptophyta; class Magnoliopsida; order Asterales; family Asteraceae; genus Artemisia; species Artemisia argyi. The sequence continues at coordinate 176,909,835 of CM060697.1, forward strand.
ACATAATACATACGATGGGAAAGTAAGCAAAAACGTCATAAACAAAAACCATCATAAAAACTTTAAGAAAAAGGACATAACAAAAAAAAAATAATAATAAAAAAATAAGCCACATAAGAAACACATATACAAGGACAAAAAGCAAAAGAAAACGCATAGAGGCAAATGGGGCAAATCCGCCAAGAAAGAAGCGCATGTGAACTTTTTTAATAATATTATATTGGTTATCACACAGTAAGGATTGTTATCTTATATTGTTTGTTTTGTTAAAAACAATGACAACCAAAAGGCTTCAATAATATATATGAGATGACGTACCCATTTACCTCCGTGTACACTGTAATACTTGCTTTTTCATGTAAATTTCCATGTGTTTGCACATGGTCAAGGTTATCAATGCGTTGGCACTGTTACCCCCGTTCTTCCTGTGAACACGTGTGTTTAGTTTTGACACAAAAGCCTATAATGGTTTTAGGCAATCGTTACTTTCATTGGCTTAAATGCTCAGTTTTGACCATGTCTTTTTCACCCACCTTTCTTTATTCATGGATCAGGTATTCTCTACATGTTTATTTATTTTATTGTTTTATTTTATTTTTTGATGGAGTGTAGATAACAAATAACATGTCCCGTAAGTTACAAATCACCCATATTTTTGCTTAAACTCTAGAAGGAAACCATAACGCAAATCACTCTTGCGAATTACAAACATTTTTCTAAGCTCTTCCAATCTTAATTTGTTTGAAGAAGATTTAATTCTTTCAAACGTTTTATACTTGCTTTATTTTAGTAGTTTTATAGATTTATGAACATTTATAATTAGTTAATTGTAGAATAATGTCAACCTTAAAAGTTAAAACAACAAGCGTTTTGGGAAAATCAAAGCTCTATATGGGAAGATCAAAGAGATCTCGCTTTAGACCTCTCGAGATCTACAGCCCATGCTCATAGTTAATAGGGCAAATAACGCAAAAATGTATTACATTCTAGTTCAATTTGAATGTTAGGTACTCAACTTTATTTTTCTCAACTTAAGGTGTTGAAGTTATTTTTTGAATAATGTTAGGTTTTTTCTACTTTTCAAATATGTTATCAGCCGTTTTTACATCTGAAATGGTTGAATAATGTGATTTATCGTTATAAATAATCATTTAAAATAGGCTAAAATTATGACCGATATCGCTTTAGAAAAGACTTTATATTGCAAACAAATATCTTCGATACGTTAAATTACTACCCAAAATTGAACCACAATAGGTGGGTGACCGAAAATGCAAGTACCCAAAATGAGCGGTTACACGCGGTTCAGGTCATGGTTAACCACTTTAAACGTTCAATCGAGTTTAACCGTATGAACAATAGCGTGATCTATAGCGTAAAATATCATTTTAGTAAAATTAAATAACATTGAATAGATTGATGTTATACTCATTCACAATAACTGAATTAAAATAGACATACATAAGAGATAACAAGACGTATTTATTTAACGTTTATAGGGTACGATCATATAAATAAATTTGCACACATAGATGTTAATAAATGTTTACATTAAGTGCGAAAAAGTCGTTTACAATAATAGTAGTGCAATAATATATACCATACATGTACAATTATATGAATATTTACTTAAGAACCTTTATGTATATTATACATGGTTCGGTTCGCTTAACTGCAAATATTTAAAAATAAAAACCGAAACCGAACCGTAATCTGGAGTTTTTTCTCGATTTTGATTTGAACGGTTCAGCTCGATTTGTCATTTCTTTGAACACCTCTAGCTAAATGACAAAAAAGATAAGAACTTTGTAAGAATTGTTTAAGGTAGGGATGAGCACGGTACCGGTATCGTACCGAATTGGTGGTACCGAATTTTTTTCAATTAGTGGTACCGGTACCGCACCGAACAGGATTCGGATACCGGTATCGGTATCGGTACCGGGAAATCGGGTTTTTCCCCTTTTTTTTTAGGAATTTCCCGATTTGGTACCGGTCCCGTACCGGATTAGTGGTCTCGATTTTTTTCCCTCCTTATTTCGTAGTACCGGTACCGTACCGTATATCGGGAATGATACCGTTTCGGTACGGTACCGGTATGATTCCGGGATTCGGTTCGAAATGCTATCCCTAGGTTAAGGTATGACAATTCATATTATATTGTTTATTTATAATATAAAATTTCAAGACCTCAACAATATAATACTAATCTCAACATGCGTGAGTTATTCACACCCAAAGATATAAATAAGCATCATTTTCTTTCTCAATTCCATGTGGGATTCCACATACATAAGTAAGTTCTACTTACAAAGCACTTGAGGAGCGGAATCTTTGTTTCGTCAGATAAGTTACTAATTTATTTACCATTAGTATTTCATCCAAGCCCCAAATTTTAGGAACTATTGTGATAATATGAAAATGTGGTACTAGGCTTTACCGTCGATCTTATAAATATTTTACTTTTATGCACTTTAAAAACATTTCATTAAGTCACTATAATAAATGATACACTATTCAAAGAATTGCCCGTAACACCACATTCGAGTCACTTGACGCACATATGTTTTATCCATGAAATCATATTACCAGTGTCCATGAGTGTCAACTAATCGCATACTCGTATAATATGAATTGAATTAACTTGCGGAACCCTGTATAAACCATGTAAAAATTAAAAAAATAGCTAGACTTGGCCCAAAAATATAATTTCGTATAATACATATTACAAGTAACATGCTCGATAAAATTAGATAGCAAATAACATGTCTCGTAAGTTATAAATCACACATATTTATGCTTAAACTCTTGAAGAAAACTATATCGCAATTCATTCTTGCAAATTACAAACATTTTTCTAAGCTCTTTCAATCTTAATTTGCTTGAAGATACATTTTATTGTTTCAAACGTTTTATATTTACTTTATTTTACTAATCTTTTATATAATAAAAGAATTACATCATTTCAGAGTGTTTTTGCAAATCTCTTCTCATTAAAAAAAAATTGGACCAATAGCAGAGCTCGATTTTGCCACATAGGCGAAATCGAGTAACGTGATTGGTCAATCAAAAGTCAAAATTAAATTGATTTTGGTCAAACTTAATAAATTTGATGGAGAAAAATTGTTAAGAAAAAAATATGCATAAAAATATAGGTGTCAAATTTATGAAAGCAAAAACTTTAAAAAAAAAAGTAATTAATAAAACTTTAGTGATTGAATTTTAAATAATTTATATAGAGTAAAAGTGTAAAATTACAAGTGTCCATGTTTTTTAATAACTTTATAAAAACACAAATAACCCCTTACACTTTATACCCCCTATATACTTTATAATATTAAATTTGTTTAAAATTATATGAGTATTAGTATTAGTTTTTAAACTTTTCATCCATTAAAATTACAAAATTTGGTAAGTATGTGAATTAGTTTTAATATACGTTAAATATTTTTTTAAACTAATGTTAGTGTAACAACCCGATATTTTTCACGTCTACGTTTATTCCCAAACTTTGGAAATTCACTATTCATCGATTACTATTCATCAAAACACTATTCATCATTTTACTATTCATCGTTTTTTATGTCCGTTTGATATTCTGAGAAACATTTGAAAATTTTACTATTCACAGAACACTATTCATTCCGGAAGAAATTCCACTATTCACGTGCATTATCAGTAAGGACCTCTCATACGGACTAGAATAGTCTGCATATCATCATAATGTCATTTACATGCTATACCACTCTTAGGATTTTCAAATTAATATATTTAGTATATTTAACGTTTTACGTATAAGTATTTATAATTAAACGTTAACACGCGATTAATAAATATAACGAATATATCTAAATATTCCCACCATGGTCCTGACATATTTTTATATCCCTTATAACATCTTAAAAGTTATAAAATTCATTTACCCAGTATTTTGGAAATTTATTTTATTTATATAGTAAGTTTATTAATATTACGACGGTTTTCGTGAAAACTAAACGATAATTATCCAAACACTAAATAATTGTACCCAACATATTTTTATCATTTTTATAACTTTATTTTGTCCCGATTAACTTCGTTAATATTTATTTCTAGCAAACTCGGTACCCGATTATAACTAAACTAATTAAACACTACAAAATATCTAATAAAACTTCCCTAACACACCTCATATATTTCTAAGAAACAAAAATTGACTTCTCTTCCTCCTTTCTTCTCCAAAACCCATGGCAACAAACCAAACCACACCAATATCCATTTTTTTTTCAAAGTACAAGTTTATATCAAGTTTATATTGTGATTATTGTTGGGGTTTAGTAATATAAACACAAGAATTACAAGGTTTTCATCATCTAATCATCCCAATCATCCAAGTAAGTTTACAAAAATTTATTTTCATCATTTCTTCAAGTATTTATCATGATCATATGGTTTTCATGTTATTTTTCATACATATGCTAGCTATTACCACTTTATTTTGTAAACTTTTAAACCCTAGAAATATTTATTTTTATTTCCTTGTTAGATTAACATGATTAGTGATGATTAGGAACCCATGACACCCTAAGAAGGTGTATGGTAAGATTAGAATAGCTTTGTGGTGTTTGCAAGAGATTTGGTGATGTTAGAAACTAGTTTAGCGCCTAGGAAATGGATTTGGAACATATATATAAACCTACTGTCCCTATTTGGCAAACCCAGGAAAATCAGGATATTTAAGGTCCACTTTGACAAAATTTTTAGAAAATACTTTCAAAAACGAAGCCGTAGGCGAAAGAATCGATTAAAACAAGCTTATATCGAAGGAGATATGATTTTTACAAAGTTTAACGCCGAAAACTATTTTTCTGAAAATACATGCTGTTGGACGTTTTTCGACGGGCAAAACGAGGCTTTAGACGTAACTCGGAGGAGCCGAGCTTTCCAAAATATATTACTACATACTAAGACGTAACCATGGATATAAAGAACGAGAAAAACGGACTTATAACGACAAAAATATTCACGTTTCAATATCGGCAAAACCTTATACAAATTGACAGCTTTTAACTAGAAAAATAATAATAATATTACTACTACGTACTAACTCTAGATTTCTAAAAATAATAACCAAGTGCCCAATTTCATAACTAATGAAGTATTAGTGATTTCAAGTATATTTTTATGGCTACAAGACGTTATATCAAGGATTTCAAATCGAGGATTTCAACACTAAGACTTATATATACGATATATATATTTCGACTAGTTTTATTTTCTAGTTTGCCTTATTTTCCCAAGTCTTGGAAAATGTATAATTTTGTTATCAACTAGTATTTTTCAAATTAAGAGTGGTATAGGAAACATGTGCATGTACATTCCTTTCTTCATTTCATGATCTAAAGTAGATCATATCAGTCATTTAGGTTGTGGATAGAGTTCGCGCCTTATTTCAGTTCATACATTTTGTCATTATATCGCTTGTAGCAGGTGAGTATTCACGAACCCCTTTATCTAACTATTTTAATCGTTTTGGGGTGGATGCATGAATTATTAATTGAACTCCTTGAACATTGTTTTGAACCCTTTGACTATTATGAACTCCTTTAACTTGTTTTGACCTTATAACTTGTTTGAACTCTTGAATTTGACTCAAACTTTTGAACTTAATGTACCGTACGTACTATGACCTAAAGTCTCCCCTGTCTACGGAGCAACAATATAAAATCTCCCATGTCTACGGAGTAGCTTTGACTTAATAATATATAATAGTTTGTGAATGATGTACTGTTCGTACATCCGCAATTGTTAGTCTCCGACTGGTTTGCCGTTCGCACTCCAGTTTATACGTACCGTTCGTACGGCTTCCTTGTGTGGAGCAGTAGGTAGTATGGATAGCGATATTAGAGGTCGGGCAACCTCTCGTTCCCTTGTCTACGGAATGCATATTATTTATTTTAGGAGCCTTGCCACATACTTTATTATATACTATGTACCCATATTGTGAACTATATTGACCACATGTGCTTGACTATCAGACATATAACTTTTGGCAGTGGGTTGTAAACACACAGGTTACAACTCTCTTATGGCGGGACTTGGAACTGAGTGGATTTACAATGCCTTTGCCTGGCGAACTTTTTCAAATGGTTTTCTTATTATATAAAACGTTTGTACTCACCAACTATTTTCATAGTTGACCCGTTTTCTCTCATGCATTTCAGGTGATCGTCAGTAAGCTTGTCATCAAGGTCTTGCATAATGAAGTTTTCACATGTCACTACTATTCGTTATGTACTAAAATACCATCTTTTGGAAACCAAACTTTATGTTTTAAATTGCCAAGGTCGGCTATAACAATGTTGTAATGATATATTTTTCCTTTAATGTAAATTATGGTATTGTTCTATTTCTCTTTGGCAATGTATATTGGTTCGTTGCACCTCGTGTTTCCGCCTTCGGCGAGGGTGTGACAGTTAGTTTTAAACTTTCATCCATTAAAATATTTTTTTTAATAAGGACTCATGTTACTATTTAAAAGTTTAATTTCTGCGTACACGGGTTTGAAATACGGCTAAATTATTAGTAAAGTGAATATACATATCAAATGGTAAGTATGATACTGTGATATGAAAATAAATATACGCGATTCTACTTATAACAACGACTCATGAGATTGTTATTTAAAATTTGTAAATGGATATCCATAAAAACATTTTAAAAACTTTACGGAGAATATTTTAACTTCATCAACACTCATTATGTGCTATTAAATTCACACATTTTATACAACATGAATCAATAGTTAAAGTTAAACAACAAAATCAACTTCAACCTCAACATGTCTGTCAGTTAAAAATATTATACAAAACTAATTATTAAAAATTAAATAAACAAACACATGGGTTAAATAGTTATTGTTTAATATAGAATGTGTTTTCCTTAAATTATATAAAAAAAATGCACGCATCACAATCATTATTTGATAACAATCACATCCTAAAAAAAAAAAAAAAAAAAAAAAAAAAAAAAAAACCTATTATTTGGCCGTTGTAAACGAATTAAAAGTATGTACATAACAATTATTCAACAAGAATATATAGTTTTAATCAAGTTATTACGTTACTATACTGCGATAATGTTATTGAGTTGGTAATCACGGATGTGAGATACAACCATTATTCTATACTTATGATTTATGTGTAAACCTCTTTTTGCTTCTGAATAGAATCTGAAAGAGACATCAACAGAACTTTGGTTTATGCCTTATCTAGCTGATAGAATTTGGTAACCTTTTTTATGGTTTAACTTTTTTGTTATACACACCAACTTTTAGTAACTCTTTTTTATGTTTATTGAAAACTTCTACACTTAATATTTGTGTTTTTACTATAAACACACTAAGCTATAATAGAATTAGTTGTGAGTTCAGAGGTTTTTCACTAAGCTTCTAAAAAAAGCTTATAGCTTTCTCATACACTTATTATGTTATAGTAATTGAATAAGCCAATAAGCACCTTTAATAAGCATAACCAAACACCCCTTTAGTTCTAATATGAAGTTTTCTTATTTGATGTTATGACTAACTTTGTTGTTATCCTCACTATAATGCAACATGTTTGTGGTTTTTGCAGTTTTATTATCTTATCGCACACACTAAAGTGTAATGCAATTTGTTGTGTGCGTTTTTTAGAGGAGGATTAAGTATCAACACATGATTGTCATAGAAGGATTTTCTACGCCTGCTCAAGATATGAATGTATAATTTAGTTGAGTTGCTGATTTAGATAATACATGAATGTATTTTAATGTACCAAATATGTGTTTTAGTGCCTATATATGGGAATTTTATGGTAGGAATTCTTTTCGGAATGTAATTTGTCTTTGAATGAGTTAATGAAACTTAGCATATGTTTACTGTCATTGATAACACTATGGGTGTCAACCAACAGTCCAAAATATGAGTGTCTTTTACCTTGATGATTTAGGCCAATTTTGAAGAAAGTTGCATTAAAGTGAAAGGTCGGTAAGGATTCAAACAATCCTAAAAGACTTGCGAATATACTCTTTGTCATTTTTTTCATGCATTTATAATTTACTTATACAAGTAATAATAATTTCCTTATATAGTTCGGGCTTAGAGAAAAATTATTCTTATACGTTATACATAAACGTAAGATTAAATTTGAGTTCTACCAATTACATCTTTTTTTGTTTCTCTTTATGTAATAAAGAAGCTATAGTGTAAGCATCTATGTTAATTTGGTAATTTTATAATCAAACATGAGAAGTAAATAACACAAACTTATGAAAATACAATTTTCCAAACAAAAAGGTACATTAGTAAAAATGATATGATTGTTATTCGTAATTAAGGAAATGAATCAATCTTCAAAGCTATCTAAATATGCTACATATTTTAACGAAAATATAAGTAAAAGAAATACCACAATTACAAAACACATCATAAATTGATAGCACGGGTTTGCAAAACTAAAAGCATATATCACTAACATCTCATGCAAGTCAAGTATCATTTGTGATTTTGCTTGAATAATAAAATATAATTTTTAATCCAAAAGCATTATCTTAAAATAATAGGTAGATTATAACATATACATATGATTTTTTTATTTTTAGTCCATCAAGTAAAACCATTTGAAACATATTAAGTGGTTCATTTCTTAATCAATAATAACACATAATTAAAGCGAAATTTTAAAAACCCTGTGCGTACACAGGTATTATAACTAGTTATTGGATAATGTGAACCTTAAAACATTTATAATTAGCTAATTATTGGATAATGTAAACCTTAAAACAACACGCATTTTTGAAAAATCAAAGGTCTATTTGAGATCTCGCTTTAGACCTCTCGAGATCTTAAGACGACCCCTGCTCATAGTTAATATGCCACTCGTACAACACATACAATCACTACGTCAAATAGACTAAATCATACATGTTGACATGTGAATTCTTGTAAAATTGATGAATCCTTCAATTTATAAGTTAAATAATGTTATGTTTGTATTAGATTTAGGACGTACATAAAAATCAAACTGCATTCTCTTAGTTCTATCTATTGTAGAAACGAGAAGGGCGCCGGCCCGCCGCGTTGCGGGCAGGGCGGGTTTTTTGTGGCATTTTTTTAACTAGAAGGTGGACCAGCTGCTCGTAGCAATCTTTATGTTCGACATTTGCGTTGCGGTTTTGGGTTAATGTTTTTTCATTTGTGGCCCATTCACATACATATTTGACTTCAACTTGTTTTTTCCGGGAAACTAATTAGGTAATGAGCAAGGTAGTTAAACAAGACAAATATCGAACCAACATTGTAGAATCACATGAAGAAAATATCGAAGAAAATATGGATATGGATAGTCTTTCGCCCCTTTTTAACGAATGCAATGATTTCGGTTTTAGAAAACCAAAGTATATTAACCGAGTGCATACGGGATACAATTGGAATAGTTATAATCGGATTCATTATGATAAGGAAAATCCGCCCCCAAAGATGGTCACAGGGTACAAATTTGATGTATTCTACCCGGATCTTGTTAGAGTTGTGGATAAATATTAATACGTATATGTCTAGAATCGAACTCGAGACCACGGGATTGCACACTTTACGTATGAGAATTAAAGTTTAATAATTTAATATAAAAAGTTATATTTAATTATTAATTACACAAAACAAATAAAGAATGTTAGTAATTGGCGAAAATTGACTAACATACAAAGATAAGGACCATGGATAAAAAATGGAGAACCCTAAACTTGTTCCCTAAGTTTTGTATCCTATAAAAGCAAAGTCAAGGATTTTATTTTTTTTGGTGGCTCTTGTACACGCATTAAATCTAAAAACCTGAACATCGCTTTTCTCCATTGTCGAATAGATCACAGATTCATAATATATACATGCATGTGGATATCATGCATGTGCATGTATACATATTATTTAATAATGATTGGCTGTATCTTTTGACTTCTGTAATCGACTACAACAGTGTCACAAATTGGTTGGGTGATATTGTTTTATTCGGTCATTGTTTTTTGTTTTAAACAAAATATTGTTTTGTGTATATTAAAACTAGCATTACTTTAATTTGATTTAGTACGTGTGTACAAGAACGTGGTGTAAACATACTTTTGTTTACATCTTGGATCGAATAACAAAACGGTAAGGGGTTATTCATTGATCCTTATAAACCCTAATTAGGGTTCTTCATATTGTTAAAGACAATTGCTTTTGATTCTTGTTCGGGCTAGAATCACCACGGTACGTTCCTATTTATGTTTTAGTTAATCTTTGTATGTGTTATTCTTGATCCTAGCTTCCGCTATATGTGTACTTTGATTGTATAATTCTAACAGTGGCATCAGAGCCATGGATAACATGTAATTGATTACTAAAACTTAATTAAAATCGGATCTTTAAGTGTTTTAGATACATGTTTTGATCTAGGGTTTTTCTTTTTAAATTTTTTTTGAAAAATTCGAAACCCTAACCCTAATTTTGGGGGGGGGGGGTCGTTTTTCCATGAAACCCTAATTAGGGTTTTGTGGTTCTCTTGGATTATATGTAATCACTAGAAACCCTAGGTCATTAACCGGTTAAGTGAACGTATCTTGTGACCTATGTGCTAATTGTTAGGTTTAATCCGTGACGAAACATGCATGTTAGTCATGGATCTTGTTTTTTATTTATCACATGTTTTAGATAGATCTAAAATTGGGGAAAACTCCAATACATATTAAAATCGATTTATATATGCTATGTGGTGTGTTTATTAGCTTTGGCCTACGCAATTGATTCGTCAATGTATGTGGCTCTCTTCCATTAAGAGGAGAAGGCCTTAGTTGATTGCATGCATAATTATACCTAGAATTGATTTTATTAGGATCTTTTCTAACACGGATTGCATGTGGCTAATTGTTTCACTTATTTATTATTGGTTGTTTTGATTTTCTTTGATACTTGTTTTATTGTTTTTCGGTTGGACTTGTTGTAAGCAATAAAAGGGTTGTTTTCATAAAGAAAATTAATACGGACTAATAATTGTGAAACCCTAAAGTGATAAAGTAAGAATCTTGCAAGGTCTTATTGCCAATCGTGGTCCGATTCGCACGGTAATCAGCTCCCAGGCGAGACTAGCAAAATTCAAACTTTATTACTATTTTGAGATTGAATCCATAAACTTTTGCTTGAATGATGTTTTGTGCAAGTATGCTTTTAAAATTAAGTCTTTTAAGATGATATTCATAACCGTGATTTGAAGGCTTTGAAAAGAGCCTTAGAGTCTGCCTTGGTTATCACAATCTTGAATATGTCTTAAACGAATTACTTTTAAAATCATATGTTGTAGAAAGTCATCTTAAGGTTTTGGCATAAACCTCAAGTAAAACTTTGTGTATTAATTTCACGAATCGGATATAAAAAGTTTTTATGAAAACTTATGTTATAAAGATGAGTGCATGCATCTTTATACATGTTTTGATTTTCACATCAAAAATTTATACCCTAAAATTTAAGTTACATGCCATCTAACTATAAGAAACACTTGAAGTTTTTATTTAGTAAACGTGAGACGCAGGCTAAATTTTAATGACAAGGTAAATTTCCGAGTGTGCGTGAGACCACACATGGAGAATTTGCAGTTTCTAAGTTAGACGACTTAATTAAGTTGATGCGTGAGACCTAGAGCTTAAGGCATGAGATGGGATGAAACATGCTTACATGACAAATTGATGAATCAATTTGATGTAAATCCCATAATGATCTAGGAATTGGAAAAGTGTTTGCCAATTATTGTTCGACAGATTACCATCTTTTATACTTTCACCACTAGCAGATCAACTGATGTGGTGGAATCTATGTAAAGTTGGATCCTAGATTTTCAAGAAATTAGTTGGTTATATGAATATAACCTTGGGTATTATATTTTCTTGGAAATATAAATTATCGAAAATACTAAAAAGGAATTTTGTAAAATTCTTTAAATGTATTAATGCAACTCAAAACCGTAAACATAAGTTATTCTTTTAATTGATCTACACCCGGTTGGGTTTTTGGTTAGAGTCAATATTTACAAAAAGAATAAATATAGTCTTCTTTCCATTACGAGAAGTGTGAGACTTAAATCCTATTCCTTTTCATGAATGAGAAAGGTATAATAGGATGAATAGAATTGTCTAAATTCTAAATACATAACTCATAGCAAACTTTAATAGTAAGAGTATATGCACCTTATGAGTTATTAAAGTAGAAGCTAGACTGATTACTGCATAATGGTAAAAGACAAATTAGATTATTTTATCTAGTTGTTTTGATTTGACCATTTAATGATACTACATACAATTGTTGGAATGGTAGATCTATACAGGAAGAAATTGCATGCCCAAGCCTTTTCAAGTTAATAATTTGGAATGTGATGAATCACATTTATATAGTAGATTACATTCTTTTATAACCTATATAATTGTTTGAATGGGTTTTCTTAAAAGATGTAGGAAAGTAAATAGTACACTATTTCTTTCACTGATTAATGAAACATTTACAATGTTGTCAAATTCAGTGGGAGTATTGTGTTCTTATGAATGAATAAGGGATTATTATTATGTTCTCTAATTCAGTGGGAGTTACAAGACTTACTGTCTTGATTGTAACTTAGATTATCTTTTGAATATCTCAAGGTAATTACTTTCCAAATATAGACACTAATATTTTCAAGGATAGTCATGTACGTTTCCTTGATTGATTGAGTAAACTCTATACCTACTAAGTTATGTTAATGACACAAATCATATTATTCACATTAACAAACGCGTGCGTGTTGTTTATGTGGTACATGGTGTTGTACCATGCACAAGTGGGAGAAATCTTCATTATGTGCAAAGTACAACACATAAGAATATGATTTAAAGAATTCTCTTAACTGCAAGTAAGAGATTATAATTCTAATTAGATTAATACATCTAATCTTAGAAACACTTGGTGTTGAAATTTAGTAAACGTGAGACGCAGACTAAATATTAACAACAAGGTGATTTTCCATGTATGCGTGAGACCAACATGGATAATTTACAGTTTCTAAATTAGACATCTATTAGAACATGTGTCAATATGATAACAAGACAACTTCAACTATAATATTTATGTATTATTGGAATGACATAAATGCATGAAGTAATATAATACTACTTCAATAATTATGTATTCTTAGAATGACATAAATAAATGAAGTAGTGTGTTAACTTGAAAATATTATTGAAACCAAATGATGGTGTTCAAAGATTACTTTAATTATACATGTTTATACTTTATTGTATAGTTATAAATATGAAGTCTTCTAAGTATTACAAGACTTATAATTAAGTAAGACGTTAGCTTGTTATGGTCTATTAATTAAGACATATACAAGAAGTCATTGAGTTGATCAATGATTAATAACGAATAGTGGGATTATAACAAGTTTATGTTTTATAATACATAAACATGAAGTGACTTGATTAATAAGTACTTGTTATAAAGCATGCAATTGGCTTGAAAATACTATTATACCATTAAGTTGATTTAGTTGGTAAATAGGTATGCCAACAGGAATATGGTTATCTTATATATATTGTTAGATCTTCTTACAATATTAATTCTAATTGAAATACCACATAAAGATGGTATGTTCAGTTAGGAAATCAAACTCTTGTTAGATTGTTTGATTGAAGATAACTATGATTTCTATTCTTCTAAAAGTTATCAAGGTTAGAAATTGAGTATGACTTGAATATACTCAATTAGACTCCTAGAAGATTAATAAGACGTTATTGAATTATGAAATGTGATGAATCACATTAAGTCTTAAAATTGAAGTTCTAAATTTGTTAAGTTACTTATGTGAAGGTTATTAACAAAGAGCTATCAATGCGTATTTGTAAAGTCCTAAAAGAGAAAATTGGATTGTTGCTCTAATTGCTAAGTACGTATATTCTATATAATACTAAAGGCAAGTGGGAGTATTTTATCTTGAAAAGATAGATTTACAAGATACATAATCTTCTAAAACTACACTAGTTAAAATCATGATGAGGTCTAACATGTAAATGATAAATCTCAACATGATGGAATTATCATTCATAGATCCACTTGGATATCTCAGGTATTTAAATAATATGCTGATGATCATATGATGTAGTATTACCAAGAATAATGAATTGGGTAAATTACTCATAATATGAATGTTATAGATGCTGTTCATAAAGATATTCAAATTTAGAAAATTTGGTTTATCTTAATTCTTAATAGTTAGAGAATGATGATGAGTTTATTCAAAGATAATGTGACCCTAGTGGTTTAAATCTTTGTGAAATAATCATATGGACAAAATTGTACACATATCTTAATGAATATCTTATGACAAGATTATTAATCATACTTAAGCAATTAACTATGATTGAATACTCTTTCTTAAGTACATTAAAGATATAAAGATTATACTTGTCACATTTACATGAATGTGAAAATTGACAATGGAATATCAAAACTCTTTCTTGAATAATTACTTGTGCAAGGACGATAAGTAATCAAAAAGAGTTTATGAATTCAAGAAAATATTTGGAAGTGTACAAAGTGCAATAATCCATGAATGGATAAATGCATGCATCTAGGAAATTATTCTTATGATAAATTATTAAATCTATGTTTAGGTTTATAATTAAAATAAGGTAATTTCTAATTATTCCTGAAAGCTAGTGGGAGTATTATGTTTGATTTACTAAATCATATATGTCGTATAACATATAAGAAGTTACATTCCATATAAGTGAAATGTTAAGACTTAGTTTGGAATGAAACTGTAAGTGAATGATTTAGAAAATAAAACATATAACCTTGGAACAAAAGTTTATTATTTAATAAACATGTGCGGTAAATGATTCTAATAGAATATAATATATCATTTAGTAAATGGATATAGATATTTGTAAAGATAGTACATGAATAAAATCTAAGTTTGACTGAAGGATTTTCATGTGCATTGTATTATTGTTGTATCATGCTTAAGTGCTTAAATGATTAGACAATATTTGATATCCAATTAAAGGTTATTATATAACTTGTGTAATAGATATTCTAATGGAAAATGTTTGAAATTAGAATAATGATCCTCAAACTGGAATAGCTCCTAAATATTACACAATGGATATTAAGTTTACGGAAATTTTAAGAGCATATTGTGTTTAATATACAATGATGCTGGTTTGATTGAGATGACACTCAATACTAGTCATGGTAGGATTTTATCCTTGTTAATGGCCATGTAAACTAGTTGTGCTCTACTAAGAGCATAGTTGCATTATACATTAAAGAATTAGAATACTTAAACTTTAAAATGTTTGAAAGTTTTTATTATCATAAAATAGTGATTGAGGATATCACACCATTTATGAAAAATTATGTGTAACTATATCAAGATAGTTGGATATACACATACAAGAATTTTGCTAATTAAATTCTTGAAAAAAAGTATTCTCAAAATTCGGATAGATCAAAGTTAGTTGAATAATGCCTTGTCAACAAGTATGATTGTCATTACTTGAGGCATAATTGTCAACAAGTGATTACTTGAGACAAGATTCATTAACTAGAATTATCATGCATTGATCTATTTTGGTATTTGGATAAAGGACATTAAGCAATTATTATTTATAAATGAACTAAAGTACTTAGTACGTTTATTTTCATTAATAATAAATTGTGTCCTATATTTGCATGTTTAAATCCGTGAATAACCTAATGTTATTCTAAATTGTCCGTTGTCAATTAATGATATGGGAATATCATTAAACTAAGACAAATCTGAGTATTGTTTAGAATATACTTGAAAGTATATTGATGCGTTGACATACCAATTTCACATGATATTCAATGAATTGAATATAGGACATATCCCAACTACATGATTTTACTTTATGGATCTTGTCAGTAAGTAAATCATGAATTTGTTATCCTTAGACTTGAGATACCAGATAAGTGTCATGGATGTAGTGCATTTTTGTAAAGCAATCTACCGCTCACCGTAACAGGGAGTTATAAGGGTTGTTTTCAGAAGTGTTGCAAAGTCCATGGGTTATTCTTGTAGTCAAGAAAGAATTTGTTCCTTCAAATTTGTTTTGAAGTTTAATACTGCTGGGCCCCTCGTAGGGTTGTCAAGATGTTTGCGTGCGCACGCCCAAAGTCTATCTGAAATACGTTCAGATGTTTTGGTAATCTTGCTCAATCATAAACAACGAGAAACAGAATTGTTAATTAAAGAATGACTAAGATCCATATCTTTATTAACGTGGTATTAGAAACAAAAGGATAATAATAATAATAATGATGAATCATTAAAGGTTTTTCCAGGAGACCTTCCTCGAGTTGAACTAGGGGCATTGGCGTGTTGCTAGACGCTAACCAATGTCATTATACTATTAATAGATATCCAAGTGGGAGCTGTTAGAGTTGTGGATAAATATTAATACGTATATGTCTAGAATCGAACTCGAGACCACGGGATTGCACACTTTACGTATGAGAATTAAAGTTTAATAATTTAATATAAAAAGTTATATTTAATTATTAATTACACAAAACAAATAAAGAATGTTAGTAATTGGCGAAAATTGACTAACATACAAAGATAAGGACCATGGATAAAAAATGGAGAACCCTAAACTTGTTCCCTAAGTTTTGTATCCTATAAAAGCAAAGTCAAGGATTTTATTTTTTTTTGGTGGCTCTTGTACACGCATTAAATCTAAAAACCTGAACATCGCTTTTCTCCATTGTCGAATAGATCACAGATTCATAATATATACATGCATGTGGATATCATGCATGTGCATGTATACATATTATTTAATAATGATTGGCTGTATCTTTTGACTTCTGTAATCGACTACAACAGTGTCACAAATTGGTTGGGTGATATTGTTTTATTCGGTCATTGTTTTTTGTTTTAAACAAAATATTGTTTTGTGTATATTAAAACTAGCATTACTTTAATTTGATTTAGTACGTGTGTACAAGAACGTGGTGTAAACATACTTTTGTTTACATCTTGGATCGAATAACAAAACGGTAAGGGGTTATTCATTGATCCTTATAAACCCTAATTAGGGTTCTTCATATTGTTAAAGACAATTGCTTTTGATTCTTGTTCGGGCTAGAATCACCACGGTACGTTCCTATTTATGTTTTAGTTAATCTTTGTATGTGTTATTCTTGATCCTAGCTTCCGCTATATGTGTACTTTGATTGTATAATTCTAACAGATCTTATTGATGGAAATAAACCTCCGAGTTACACGATTGAAAAAGGTGGTAATAGTGTTGAAACGTGTATCATTCGGTTTCATGGAGGGCTGCCTTATCAGGATCTTGCGTTTAAGATTGTTAACAATGAGTGGGAGCTTTCGCGAAAGAAAGGGTTCAAGTGCGTATTTGAAGGTATATTGAGGCTTTATTTCAACTTCAAAAGTTTCAGGTATCGCCGTTAGTATATACTACATTAGTAATTTTGTATGTGCAATATTGAATCCTACTTTTTTTGGAATGCGGCTTTACATTGTTATATGTTTGGGATTTACAATGTTTGCAATTTCAGTGCTCTAATTTTCATTGTGTTTATATCTTTTAGTAGTTGTAACTAGTGTTTTTGCCTGCACAATATGACTCTTTCTCAGAACTTAAAACTTATTTTTACCTTTGGTTCAATTCTCATTAAGGTCCGAAAGAATTACCATATTTTGACGATACACTTGTTACATGGTATTAAGTTATAACTTGACCCGTACCATTGAAATTACTTGTTTAGACGGTTAGATGGTACTATAGTCTTAACCTGACCCATACTAAAGAAACTACTCGTTTTGACCCGTTACTCAGTTCTAAAACAAGTTGAACATGATTGAGCTCATACAGATTTCTAAACAAATAACAAAAAAGGTATGTACTTAACAAATTGATACAACTTGAGTACCACATCTCACGATAAAATCGAATTCTAATGCTAAGTACAATAAATCAATCAAGTAATAAAATTCACACAAAACTAGAATCAACTGCATCCTTCCTTTGATCAACAGATGTTTTTCTGTTAACTGGAATCATCGCCACAGGTAAAACGTATCTTGATGAGAGGTAAGTACTCATTCTCAGTCTCCGGATCACCATTTTGCAAAGGTCCTTGATCAATGAGCAAAAAAATTCAAAACCATATATTCTACGATTAGTATATATACAATGAATAATTCAGATGTACAATTTAATATGAATTAGTTACACTTATATCAAGATCATTGATTGGATTATTCGGCCGCCCTTCAGAAAACAACCTGCATGTTTTCAGAACCTGTAATAACCAATCACCATCAAATTCAGACATGTAATAACAGAAGTGAAAGAGGGCCTGCATAAGATAGAATCTCAGGATCAGTATATGTATGTTGTGGATATAATATTGCGTTAGTTTTGTGGACAAAATATTAATTAGTGTATGTCTAAAATCGAACTCGAGATCACGGGATTGCACGCATTACGTAGGAATTAATGGACAATAATTAATATATAGAAACATTATATATTTAATTATTAAAACACAAATAACGACTAACGAACGTTTGTTATTTTATTTGTTTCGAAAGTTTATTTGTCATCATTAAAACATAAGAAGACTTGGTCAATGTTGTCCCAACATACCTAAATGCATCAGCAACACAATCTTTTAGAAGACATATAATGATCAATAAATTGTATAAAATCTATTAAGATCAATCACATGTCCGGTTTTATCTCATAAACCACAACAAATTGCAATGAATATTTTACTTGTAAACCTCGTGTGAGTTAATTTGGATTCTGCAAGCTGCGAGAACAAAAGTTGCATTGGGTATGTTAATCGCGGATATTTAAAAATAAAGACCGAAACCGAATTGTAATAAGTGTTTTTTTTTTTTTTTTTTTTTTTTTTTTTTTTTTTTAATTGGATTAAGGGGTTCGGCTCGGTTTGTCGGATTCTTTGAACACCGCTAGTTAAATGATAAAAAAGTAAGAATTATTCGATGTCAGCCCGTCTGATGTTATTTTCTTGCTTTATAATATCAAACCATCCGACACCCAACAATATAATACTAATCTCAACACACGTGTAAGTCATTCACACCTAAGTATACAAATAAGCCTCATTTTCTTTCTTTACTCCATGTGGAATTTCCACGTACAAAAGTAAGTTATACTTACAAAGCACTTGATGAGCGGAATCTTTGTTTCGTCAGATATATTACTAATTTATTTACCGTTAGTATTTCGCTCCACCAACATCAGGCGAGACAACTACCAAATCACTGGAGCAAATTGACTTGCTGGCATGACCATAAGGCCAGTAAAGCAAACCGGTCATCCTTTAACGTTATTTCAGTTATAAAAGTTACAATAATGGTCCTTGTCGTTTGGGTTGACTTTCACCTTTAGTCCCTTGACTTTATTTTCACTTTTTCGTCCGTTTTTACACGTTTTGGTCCGTTTTTACATGTTCTCTTTCGTTTTTCCACTTTTTCGTCCGTGTTTACACAGTCCATCACCACCAAAAAATTTCTAAAAAACTATTTTCAAAAAAAAAAAAAAAAATAGACAAAAAATTAAAAAAGAAAAAAAAGGTTTTCAAAAAATGTTTTTGAATTTTAAAATTCAAAAAGCATATTTTCGAAAAAAAATTAAAAAATTCAAAATTTTTTTTAATTTTTTTGAATTTCTAAAAATTTCTAAAAAATATTTTTTAGAAAATAATTAAAAAAATTCTAAAAAATATTTCCTAAAATATTTTCGAAAAAAAATATTTTTTATAAAAAATTTTCGAAAAAAAATATTTTTTATAAAAAATTTTCGAAAAAAAATATTTTTTAGAAAAAATATATTTTTTCAAAAAAATTTTAGAAAAATATTTTTCTTTATAGTTAGTTGCAAAACTACACAAGCCTCGTGTGAGTTAAATTTGGATTCTGCAAGCTACGAGCACAAAAGTTGCATTAGGTATGTTAACTGCGGATATCTAAAAATAAAAAACAAAACCGAACCGTAATAAGTGTTTTTTTCAGTTTCGGATTAAGCAGTTCGCTCGGTTTCTTTGAACACCACTAGTTAAATGACAAAAAAGTAAGAATTATTAGGTGTTAATGCGGCTGATATTATTTTCTTGGTTTATAATATCAAACCATAAGACACCCAACAAAAAATAAGAATTTGTAAGAATTATTAGCTGTCCATAATGGTAGAGATTATTTTCTTGCTTTATAATTTCAACCATAAGACACCCAACAATATAATACTAATCTCAAGACATGTAAGTCATTCACACCCAAACATATAAATAAGCATCATTTTCTTTCTCAACTCCATGTGGGATTCCACATACAAAAGTAAGTTCTACTTACAAAGCATTTGAGGAGCGGAATCTGTGTATCGTCAGATAGGTTACTAATTTATTTACCATTAATAATTTCATCCAAGCCCCAAATTTTAAGAACTATTGTGATAATATGAAAATGTGGTACTAGACTTTACCGTCGATCTTATAAATATTTTACTTTTATGCACTTCAAAAAACATTTCATTAAGTCACTATAATAAATGATACACTATTCAAAGAATTGCCTGTAACACAACTTTCGAGTCTCTTTGAATCACATATGTTCTACCCACGAAACCATATTATCCATGAGTGTCAACTAATCGCATATTCGTATAATATGAATTAACTTGCGAAACCCTGTATAAATCATGTAAAAATTACAAAAAATAGCTAGACTTGGCCCAAAAATATAATTTCGTATATACATATTACAAGTAACATGCTCGATAAAACTAGATAGCAAATAACATGTCTTGTAAGTTATAAATCACACATATTTATGCTTAAACTCTTGAAGAAAACTATATCGCAATTCATTCTTGCAAATTACAAACATTTTTCTAAGCTCTTTCAATCTTAATTTGCTTGAAGATACATTTTATTGTTTCTAACGTTTTATATTTACTTTATTTTAGTTGTTTTATAGATTTTTGAACATTTATAATTAGCTAATTATTGGATAATGTAAACCTTAAAACAGCACACATTTTCGAAAAATCAAAGGTCTATTTGAGATCTCGCTTTAGACCTCTCGAGATCTTAAGACGACCCCCGCTCATAGTTAATATGCCACTCGTACAACACACACAATCACTACGTCAAATAGACTAAATCATACATGTTGACATGTGAATTCTTGTAAAATTGATGAATCCTTCAATTTATAAGTTAAATAATGTTATGTTTGTATTAGATTTAGGACGTACATAAAAATCAAACTGCATTCTCTTAGTTCTATCTATTGTAGAAACGAGAAGCCGGCCCGCCGCGTTGCGGGCAGGGCGGGTTTTTTGTGGCATTTTTTTTAACTAGAAGGTGGACCAGCTGCTCGTAGCAATCTCCATGTTCGACATTTGCGTTGCGGTTTTGGGTTAATGTTTTTTCATTTGTGGCCCATTCACATACATATTTGACTTCAGCTTGTTTTTTCCGGGAAACTAATTAGGTAATGAGCAAGGTAGTTAAACAAGACAAATATCGAACCAACATTGTAGAATCACATGAAGAAAATATCGAAGAAAATATGGATATGGATAGTCTTTCGCCCCTTTTTAACGAATGCAATGATTTCGGTGTTAGAAAACCAAAGTATATTAACCGAGTGCATACGGGATACATTTGGAATAGTTATAATCGGATTCATTATGATAAGGAAAATCCGCCCCCAAAGATGGTCACAGGGTACAAATTTGATGTATTCTACCCGGATCTTATTGATGGAAATAAACCTCCGAGTTACACGATTGAAAAAGATGGTAATAGTGTTGAAACGTGTATCATTCGGTTTCATGGAGGGCTGCCTTATCAGGATATTGCGTTTAAGATTGTTAACAATGAGTGGGAGCTTTCGCGAAAGAAAGGGTTCAAGTGCGTATTTGAGCAAGGTATATTGAGGCTTTATTTCAACTTCAAAAGTTTCAGGTATCGCCGTTAGTATATACTACATTAGTAATTTTGTATGTGCAATATTGAATCCTACTTTTTTTGGAATGCGGCTTTACATTGTTATATGTTTGGGATTTACAATGTTTGCAATTTCAGTGCTCTAATTTTCATTGTGTTTAAGTCTTTTAGTAGTTGTAACTAGTGTTTTTGCCTGCACAATATGACTTTCTCAGAACTTAAAACTTATTTTTACCTTTGGTTCAATTCTCATTAAGGTCCGAAAGAATTACCATATTTTGACAATACACTTGCTACATGGTATTAAGTTATAACTTGACCCGTACCATTGAAATTACTTGTTTAGACCGTTAGATGGTACTATAGTCTTAACCTGACCCGTACTAAAGAAACTACTCGTTTTGACCCGTTACTCAGTTGAACCCGCCAAGTGAATTTGATTCAGTTATTCCTTTTATAATGTGCAACATATTTGGTTTCACAATTCTAAAACAAGTTGAACATGATTGAGCTCATACAGATCGATTTCTAAAACAAATAACAAAAAAGGTATGTACTTAACAAATTGATACAACTTGAGTACCACATCTCACGATAAAATCGAATTCTAATGCTAAGTACAATAAATCAATCAAGTAATAAAATTCACACAAAACTAGAATCAACTGCATCCTTCCTTTGATCCACATATGTTTTTCCGTTAACTGGAATCATCGCCACAGGCATGGGCGTAGATAAAGGGGGGGGGGGGGGGGGGGGGTCCGGGGGGTCACGTGAACCCCGGCGAAAAAAATTGTAGTGTAAATTTTCGAAAATTTTCGGCTATTTTTGTAATTTGCCCCCCAACGGACCAATTTTTAGTGTAGTTTCTAAAAATTATTATATTTTGCCCCCTCGACAAAAAAGTTCTGGCTCCGCCCTGGCCACAGGTAAAATGTATCTTGATGAGAAGTTACGGACTAAGTACTCATTCTCAGTCTGCGGATCACCATTTTGCAAAGGTCCTTGATCAATGAGCAAAAAAAAAAAAAAAATCAAAACCATATATTCTACGATTAGTATATATACAATGAATAATTCAGATGTACAATTTAACATGAATTAGTTACACTTATATCAAGATCATTGATTGGATTATTCCGCCTCCCTTCATAAAACAACCTGCATGTTTTCAGAACTGTAGCTGTCAATCACCATCAAATTCAGACATGTAATAACAGAAGTGAAGGAGGGCCTGCATAAGATAGAATCTCAGGATCAGTATATGTATGTTGTGGATATAATATTGCGTTAGTTTTGTGGACAAAATATTAATTAGTGCATGTCTAGAATCAAACTCGAGATTACGAGATTGCACACATTACGTATAAAGGAATTAATGGACAATAATTAATATATATAAAACGTTATATATTTAATTATTAAAACACAAATAACGACTAACGGACGTTAGTAGTTAACAAGAATTGACTAACGAGATTTTTAAAAGATCATTAGGCCGAGGGACACCATTTGCAGCAAAAAGTGAACAATGATGGCATAATTTGCTTAAAAATCTTTTCGATGACATAACTGCGTATTAGGTATACTTCAAGGACATTTTGCAGTTTACTCTTAAAAATAAAAACCGAACCTGAACCGTGATAAGCTATTTTTTGCGGTTTTTTTTAACACCCGTAGGTAAATGACGAAAAAGTAAGAAGAACTTGTAAGAATTATTGACGCTCGAGATGTTCAAGTGTAATTTTCTTGCTTTATAAGCATCACACATTAAATACTCAAGACACCAAGAATATAATACTAATCTCAACATGTCTAAGTCACTCACACCAAAGTATATAAACAACTAAACAAGGATCATTTTCTTTCTTTACTCCATATGGGATTACACATATAAAAACATTATACTTTTATGCATTTTAAATACATTTGACTAAGTCACCGTAATAAATGATACACAACTCAAAGAATTGCTTGTAACACACCTTTCGAGTCTATTTGAATTACATGTTATAATATGAATTAACTTGCCAAACTCTGTACTTGTTGAAATAGAAGATCAAATGTTGCAATGTTAAGAGTTAAAAGAAATAAGGTGTACTCACTTTAAAGCATTACCAATGCAAACAAGATTTTAGTATTTTCTTTATAGTCAATTGCAAAACTACACAAGCCTTTTTTTATAAATAAGGAGCAAAAATGACCAACATAATTAGTTTAGAAGTAAACAATAATGTTACACTTGAGCCACTTATCTACTTAAAAGAAAATTGAATTTCAGCTATAGTTTTGGTAGTGGCACTTCCTATTCTCAAAGCTCATGCGAAAATGCTACTTACTGAACTATCGTCATGAATAAGCCAAATGGTCTCGCTCGAAAGGTTTGCTACCGATAAAACAGTCAGCTGCGGGAAGTAATGTTGTTCCTTCAAAGAAATACGATCATTTCATATTGGATTAGAGTCCTGGATATCAATGTTGCTCTGTTTACGTTAACTTAAATCATGCTGTTTTAATCTAAGCGGTTACTTATTTCATTTGTTAAGCTTTATGAAACAAGAGTCAATATGTCCGAGTGGTTAAGGAGACAGACTTGAAATCTGTTGGGCTACGCCCGCGCAGGTTCGAACCCTGCTGTTGACGACATTTTTTTTTTTTTTTTTAATTATTTTTTTATTCATTATTATTATTTTTTTCATGTTCAAATTTGCTTATACAACCATAACACCTTTGATGTTTTCATATATAGATTCATGAACTAATACTACCACAAACCATGAATGTGAAATTATACACCTTTGATGTTTTCATATTTTAGATCCATGAACTAATACTACCACTAACAATGAATGTGAAATTATACCAGAGTAGGCAACCCGAAAATTGATATAACCCACGACAAGGAATGGTAAAATCAGTTCTAGCACTACTGCACTATATTCATATTGTGTTGTCAAATAAATCAGCTGTTCGTTATTTGAGTAAGTTGTGAACAGTCTGACGCTACTACATTATATTGTGAACACACTTGCCAACCCCAGAAAATCATCTATCCAAGGAAAGTAAGATAAACAAATTACATCGAAGCATTGGAAAATGTTGCAGTTTCAAGAACAATTAGAAGCAAAAAAAAAAAAAAAAAAAAAAAAGTGTATACCCAATTACCCATTTCAAAGCTTAACCAGTGCAAACAGTATCTAAAAGAATAAGTAGTTCCATAAAATATGCAGCAAAATTGACCAACCCAGTCGGTTTATAAGTAAACAACAATGTTACACAAGAACCACTTATCATTTAACCTATCTACTTATAAGAAAATTGGATTTCAGCTATAATTTTGGTAGTGGCACTTCCGATTCTCAAAGCTCATGTGAAGATGCTACTTACAGAGCTATCATCATGAACACGCCAAATGGTCTCACCCAAAAGATTTGCTACTGATAGAACAGTCAGCTGCGGGAAGTAGTGTTGTTCCTTTAAAGGAATTGTGTTAGTAACAATCACTTCTTGGAAAAGACCGCTTGACAACCTCTCAATTGCAGGGGGACTGTTAGAGTAAAAAAACAGTGTTAAACTAAAGCAAAACTCCGAAGGATAATAAATCTTTGTGAGTTCATGGCACGTGACTGAGAATATTGAATTACGTACAAGTCAATGATAAGCATACAGTTTACCTGAATACACCGTGAGTGCAACAAGCATACACTTCCCTGGCACCTTCTTCATGCAGTAAAGCTGCACCTTTAGAAATGGTTCCTGAAAGTAACACATAACTTTCATGTTATAATGATCAAAGTAGAGTGATTATCTAGGCACTATCAATCAAATAATAACGTAAACGTAGTGGGTAGTGAAAGATAGGTAGCAGGAACATGATCGTTGATTTAATACATTTTTGGTTCACATTTTGACTGACTCACCAGCAGTGTCAATCATATCATCCACCATCACTGCAACCTTTCCTTTAACATCACCAATCAAATTCATTACCTGAAAGTACATGTTGGGTGTTTGGATATGATCACAATAAAGCACTTAGGCATAAAAAATAGATACAGACCAATATAGTTTAAAAATTACCTCAGCTACATTGTGTCCGTGACGCCTTTTGTCAACAATCGCCAAAGGGGCATCAGATAACTTTTTGGCAAAAGCACGTGCTCTAGCAACTCCACCAACATCAGGCGAGACCACTACCAAATCACTGGAGCAAATTGACTTGCTGGCAAGATAATCAAGAATAACAGGCTTGTGGAACAAAAATTGAAAAAAATTATTATCAGCCCAAAAAGTTAACATCTTCTAAACATATTGCGATGTTAAAACATGAATTAATTACCTGACAGTAGACGTGGTCCACTGGAATATCGAAGTAACCCATTGACTGTCCAGAATGAAGATCACAAGCAAGAACACGATCTGCACCTGCTGCTGTAATGAGGTTTGCTGTAAGCTTGGCAGCAATAGATTCACGCCCTTGAGTCTGAACCAGTGCATTATATATTAGCAGAACATACATATACACATATACTATTAAAGCATATTTGAGCTAACCTTTCTATCAGCTCTAGCATATCCAAAGTAAGGGATAACCGCGGTGATGTTCTTCGCTGATGCTCTTCGACAAGCATCAATTGTTATTAAAAGCTCCATGATATTCTCATTTGCGGGAGGTCCAGTGGGTTGCACCAGATACACGTCACAACCTCTTACACTCTCTTGCAGCTGAACATAAATTTCACCATCCGCAAACCGCTTAATCAGAATCCTTCCAAGATCAAGACCCATGTAACTCGCAATTTCCTAAGAAGCAAAATGAAGTTAACAAACACAAAACAGGAAGATCAAGACAGTGATATTGCAACTAATAGGGAAAACAAGACTAACAAAACAAAAACAAATTCAGTCTCCCGCATAGAGATTCATAGAACCAAAGTACAAGTATTTCATCTTCAAGACCGTCTATTGTTTGCCAAATACTAAGAGTCCTGCTGGAAGTGTGCATAAGCTAAGAAATACAAAGATTCTAAACATCCAAGAAACTAAGTTGTAATTTTAGTTGCAATCAGCTGTTGGATATTTGATTAATAAACCCCACAAAGTCCCACCCCTTTTGACAGAAAGAATAAGTGCTAAACGTACACATAATGCTGCTATAAATAGTGTTAGATACAGAGTAGCAGATTCTATAAAACTGGCAAACTTAATGATGGAAAGCTAAGAAATAAAAGACTCCTTCCTGTCCCAAAATAAGTTCCTCACCGGACACCAGTGATGTATCACTTATAATAACCATCTTTTTTGTTTCAAGTTTTGCCAGATTAAATGGACAGGTTTAAACAGAATTAAATCTTCACAAAACAGTATAATATATCACTTAATGAATAGAAAAAATCATAACATACCTGAGAAAGTGCGGAATTTGCAGTACCAGAAAATATTTTAAGCCTGCCATTCATAACGGCGTGATTCATGCGCCCAGCTTGCATAAAATTGGACAGCATTCCTTCATTAATAACGGGTACACGTGGTTTCCCATTCAATGATCTACTACTAATATCACACCTCTACAAACAAAACAAACCCATATCAAAACAATCGCTTTATCCGCCATAATTCTGCCACAGAACAAATCTGGCAGATGTTGACAAGTTGACAACTTTATTACTCTGCGAGACTAAAAACAACATAATCTTAAAACTAAGAGTCAGTATTTCTGATATGGACTTTCTAAATATAGCAATATACAAGCATAAGTTTTGATTACTCGAGTTTAGTAGTAATTTTAAGGGGTGTTTGGGATTTCTTAAGTTTTTCTGCTTAGAAATAAGTAGTTGTTGAAGTGGTGTTTGGAATTGCTTATTTTGTTGAAAATGCAAGATTGCTATAATTAGTATTTGTTCCCCCTATTTGAGAATTACATGTATATCCTGAGAAGTTCAATATTACATAAATATCCTTCTCAGTTTCGTAATTACATCAATGCCCTTCTCAAAGTTTTGAAATTACATCAATATCCTTCTCAAACTTTTAGATTCTAATATATATCCAAATATCAATTAAATCATGTTTATATTGATTTTAAATCATGAAGCTATTATTTATCTCTTATATTGATTATAATTATATTGTTCATGTATATTTTTTGGCCTCGATTGATGAAAGAACTTGATGACGTAATTACAAAAGTTTGGATTTAGATATGAAAGAACATCTTGTTCATATATATTTATTTGCTCATATATATTTTTTGGCCTCGAGTGATGAAGAACATGTTGATTTTTGGATATTATGAGAATTTAAAAGTTTGTGAAGGATATTGAGGTAATAACAAAAGTTTGAGAAGGATATTAATATAATTACAAAAGTTTGGGAAGGACACTGACGTAATTATAAAAGTGAGAACGACATTGATGTAATATTGAACTTTAGCAAGGATATAAATGTAATTGCCCCTATTACTTTCGTAAATTTATTTATATAAGGTTTTTTAAGTTTGTAAAAAAAAATAATATTAATTTCAGCAAAAATAAACAGATTAAAAAAAGAAAACCTTTTTTATCAAACAGTTTGGATAACACAAAAAATGTGTTAGCCGATATAGTGGCCTTATGAGCTTATAAAGTTGAGCTTATGTATGAATTCTAAAAAGCTCATAAAAGCCAACTTTTTTCGGCTTATGGGCTTATTAAGTTGAGTTTATGGCCTTACATAAGCTATAATTTTAAGTAACTTGATAAGCTCTTAAGGCCGCTATAGAAGCTAAGACAGACAAAGACCCCTGAAGATAAGCATAAAAGCAAATCCCACCAAATAAATTTATCTGAAAATCAATTAGAGTAATAATTTACAAATATCACGTAACAGAGCAAATATTAGAAATATAAAAAACTAATAAGATATCTATATAAAATATCTCCAATAAAATAGGACTTAATTAAAAGAGAAATATAAAAGAGTAAACTTACAATAGTATTACTATTAGATATGTTGCAAATGAAATGACGACGAGTGGTGAAAGAGCGTCGGGAAAAGAGTGACGAAGAAGAAGAAGAAGTGGAGGGTAACACTAGCGACGACGCCATGCGTGGAAATGAAGCTTCTTTTAGGGTTTATCTGTAGTGATACTTTTTATAATTTTATTTCTTTCTATAAATGTAAATTTGTATTCTATGGTGACTGTGGATCTGTTATTTATGTATCCATTCAGGTGACTGCTGTCAAACGATGTCGTTTGCTTTCTTTCTTTCTTGTCCCTCCTGGTCAATGTCAACAAACCAAAATTAAAGTGTTCAAGTTATGCTTATCAACACTTTTTAAACATGTTTACCATTTTACTTACTACTTTTTTAAAAGTCAACAAAACCTTAACTTACACAAGTATTTGACTTTAATAACTTCTTGTTTGTATAATATATGCTCTTTTCTTTGATTTGCTTACTAAAATAATTAACAAACGGTTAAGGGTATGTTTTGGGAAATGTAGCAGAAGTAGTGACAATTATCATCAATAGTAGTTCGCAGTAGCTGTTTGCTTAATAAAAACATATTGCAACAAAGTTGTAGCTCTAATGCTTCATCAAAAGGTATTTTGAATAGAATCAAAACGCTAGCACCAAAATTCTAATCTTTCCTCAGCGTTTTGAATGAGATCAGTTACACAAAATAAAAATTTTAATTGCTTATTGTTAAACAAGCTTTGCATATGAAACACTAGACCACTACTTGCCACCAAACATGACCTAGAAATGGTCGAAAACCATTGGCTTTTACCTATTCACAATCGAGTTATTGGTGTATTTAGCGTGGGTTGTGTCAGATTCTCTTGCTCATAATCTTTAGACCAAATTAAAATTACGCCAGCAATAATAGGAGTCATATGACCTTACCAGCACCGGGGGTACTAATCAATGAAACGTGGATTTAATTTTTGGATTTATCAGTCAACTAGAAGTGGAAAATACCAAATTGAGGATGAGATTTGTATGTGGATAGAATTTTGTGAGGGGGCATTTTATTCGCCTTTTACAAAACACTTTTCAAAGCCAAGGAAAGGGAAATCTTTGTTCGTATGTATCATACTTTTGTGATATTTTTCATTTTTTTCGTGTATCTTTTTCATGTTTATAAGTCTTTGGATTTACAAAGTCTACACTTATAATCTGTGTTCGATTTGTTGATCGACTAGTATGCAGGGCTTGAGCCTACAACCATACAGACACATAAGCTTTCATCTTTCCAACGATGTTCGTGTCCATTTACACAAAAGAATCATTGACGAGGCTCAAACGTTAACCAATCTTGCGTAACAAAAACATTTACACAAAACAAGTAATCAAAATGCATAACTAACGACAAAGTTTATTGCCTACCTTGATTTCTATTCCATGACAAATATGCTGGATCTCCGAGAGGTCTCGGTTCAGACACCACATCTATTATTATGAAATTAATAGCCACAAACATACAAATCCCACCGATTGCAACAAACGATCCGCCAAAGAAATCATTTTTCCCACCAATCCAAGTAGCTGTAGAAAGAATGAGCTTCTTTTCTCCTCCGAATTCATATGTATTGTAGTTGTTTTGTATCACAACCGTTAGTGTCTCATTTGCTTCCAGGTCCGTGTTTATTCTTCCATAAAGCTTTCTGAAAGTAGGCAATGCTGCAGTTCTCATCCACACGATAAGATCCTCTTGCTCGCTCAACTATAACATATAATGAAAAACGAATGTCAGACAACCTCAAAAAGCAATAACTTTTTAACATAAGATGAAAAAAAAATATGTAGTTACCGGTTTTGATTCGTCTAGTTTTCCACCCCCGATCAGGTCACTTTTCTGAAAGTTTTTAGGGTACACATTTGACCCAAATTTAATTTTCGTATCACTTTTCCACGCGATATCCTTTTTATCAACATCTATATCTTTGTTTCCTCTAGTGAATTTGTATGTGTCATTGAACAAACTCCACGCGACCAACCCACATGGAATTATAGGCTCGTCATCACTGCCATTTAGGTTGTCTTTGGGCTTGCAATCGTCTGTTTCATCTGCAGCATCGGGGTCTCTTAACTGCGTGTCGCTTCTACTTTTCACATATCTAATAACAAAGAAAGTAATTTGACAGTACCAATTCACAAAAAAAAAGAACATTAAAATTAAAAAGGATTCCAATGCAAACCTTGATGACATACCGACGATGGTTTTGGTAGAAGTTGTCGAGTTGATAGTAAATAAAGATAGGGGCACTCATTTTCCGTGGCACTTTCAGTGTCCGAACACAAGTTTTATTTGTGTCTCCGCTCTCTATAAACAAATCCGGTTTGGTGATATATGAATCAGGAAGACAGTCATTGTCGTAACGGTCCACAATCTCTACAACGTGTTGGGATGCCCACAAACATAGAATACCAGCAGCCGTGAATAAAAAACCGATGGTTATAAATGACTTGATAACCAAGTTTGGAGTTAAGATTGGTTTCCAAGCTGGTAGCTCTTGTTGTGTAAATCTTGAGTACTTTGGTTTGTTGGATGTCGATTTTGTTCTTGTTGATGCATCCATATTTACCCTCTAATACGAAATTCTTTGATCATACCATAATCACATATTTACTTTTATTTTTAGGAACATTAAGATCCTACATTCAGGGAGACTTATTCTTTGTTTAAGGCATGTGGCAGTGGTTTATAGGAACGCATTAGCCATTTCAAGTTTAGATTTTCAGCAATGTGTTCCAAGGTTGATTCTGTCATTTCAGGGGGAAAAGATCTCTTCAAAGGATGAATATAGATGTCAAAAATTCGGATCTTTCTAATAAAATTATGGTTGCAAAACATAGCCAGATTTGGATTTGAAGCATACGAAAGCTTCTATAGTTCTATAAGGCTTGTAATTACACCGTTCTACAGAAAACATCTTATATACGTATTCCTAATTTGTAAAATCCAATCAAGGGAGTTCAGCATCTTTTCCCTATTCGGTAACACAAGCAAATCACTATGCAACCATTAAACTAAACGTTAATCAACTCATACAATCATACTTAAAATCAAAGTCAAGAAACCATCCATTAATAAAAATGACAAACAGCATAAACTTTCATCGATTCACATACACAATTTTTTATCTTTTTTAGAAGGCATACAATATAAACTATTACACGAAACCGTAAATACCTAAAACAACATAAATATAACCGAATAGCAAAAGCTCAATTGTCATAACTATATACAATCAAACAGATAATCCAAACCTCACTACGGCGAGGAAGCAGCCTTAATCGCCCTCTGCAATTCACTCTCCACATCACTCGAACCACCATTCTTCTTCACTTCCCTCTGTCCATTCGCCTCACCACCACCGCCACCCTTCTTCTTAGCCCTCCACTGCTCAAACCCATCCGTAGTCGCCTCAACCACAGGCACCACCCTCTTCCCACCACCACTGCCACCAACACTAAACCCGTTATTCTGATTCCTTACCAACTGCCTCGACTTAATATCCTCCAATGCACGTCTCATTTCCCTATTCTCAATCTGCAATTCACTCAACTCCTTACTCATCCACGAATACATCCCCTTTAACATATCAAACTCCCCCAATTCACTCGCTTTTTGATCCTCGTCCTCCTTAACCTCGTCAACTCTCTCAATCTTAATCTTATTAACCCTCAAATACGGCAACTGCCTATCAAATTCCGACGGAACTCCAACACCCCACCTCAAATTAACCTTAACCCGTTTGGTAACCGGCAGTTCCGTATCAGCAGACACCAAAACACCCGACAAGATCGAATCTTTACCAACCGAATCAACCGTCATACCTTTCCAGCTCACCGTCCTATCCAACGGCACAAACCCATAAGAATTCTCACCATTCTCAACCCCATCATCACTCCCCTCCTTCCCCCCATTCACCGAAACCGAACTTATCGCTTTACGAAGCGAAAAAGAACCCATCTTGGGCTTGAAATGGATCATAAAAGTAGGGTTAGGGTTAGGGTTCTGAGGCGAAAACGAAAAGCTGGCAGAAATGGTTAAAGGGGAGTTAATGGGTGAGCCTGAAAGTGAGATTCCGGACTTGAGAGTCAAAGATAGAGGTGGAGGTGAGGTGGAGGGGGGTTGTGATGACGTGGCGTTGTAGGAGAGTTTAAGAGATGGGCCGGAAGTGAAGTGGGTACGGAGGGATAAGGAGAGGCTGTTGTTGTTGGAAGGGTGGTGGTTGTGGGTGGTGGTGAAGGCGGAGAGGAAAGGGAGGCCGAAGACTGCGATTGGGATTTTGGCTGAGAAATGGATTGGGTTTGGGTTTGGATTCTTGGTTTGGGTTTTGGGATGATCGTCGAGGAGTTTAACTGAGACTTTCATGATTGATGGATTGATTGATTGATGATTCAAAGTTTTTTGGTTTGATCGAGGAAGGAAACTGGAAAACAAGCACCCACGGTGGTTAAGATTTCAGTAGCTCATATCAACCGGACAATTCATTTTGACTTTTTACAGTAGCAAACTTTTTTTTGAACATAAACTAATGTTGGGTTATTGCTAAGAGCACTCCTATCCATCAGATAGGTTAAATCTTAACAAATCAGCTTTAACACTTTCACTTTAACTGATAAAAAAACACCTCATTCATAACTTAGCTTTAACTCAACTATTTTCAAATTCAACCTTAAACTAAAACTAATATTTCATTTAATAACTAAAACAACATTTATAAAACACAACTTATATTAACACTTAAACTTTAAACATACATTAAATATAAAACACGAATTAAAATAAATAAAACATGGAATTGAAATACATTAAACAACCTACGATTAAAATAAACTACGAATCAAGAAAATGATTCAGTCTATGACATAGCTCTCGCCAGTCAAGTGGGAGGCACTCGAATCGTCCTCACTAGATGGCATAGGGTTTAATCCCATTTTCCATTGTCATTCTGCTCGACGGTTCCTCCGATCCTGTTTACCTTTTAAGTACGCTTCACGTTCTCTTGTCTGACGTTCTTCCTCAGCTTGAACTCTAAGAAGACTTGCATATCTTGCTCATACAGTTCTTCATCGGTCAACCCAAATGTATTGGGTTGGTTTTGTGATAGTTTGCCAGTTGATTGTTTTGGGGTGGATGTTTTGCTTGTGGATTTATTACGGGTGGAAACAGCTGGTGGTGTGTTTGCTGGTGGATTGTCATATGGGAAGACGGGGAAAAGATCTTGTGGTGGATAGTTTTGTGGTTGATTGTCGTATGGGAAGGCGGGGAAAAGATCTTCGGGTGGAGTGTTGTAAACTGACTCGTTATCTGGTGAATTGTTGTGAGACATTGTTTTGAGAGAATTGTTTGTGAATTATGTATGAGTTGTGTGTGAATTGTGTCTGTAAAGTGAACATCTGAGCATGACATTTATAGGACCGTTTGTCCGCTCTTTTTATGAAATTTGAATTTTAAACGTTTGAAATTTGAATTTTTAATATATACCGCTCATTTTTAAAATTTGATCGCATATCCCGCTTTGTTTATGTACACGTTTTTTAAAATTTGAATTTTAAAAGTTTTGCCGCCCATTATTTGAATTTCAAATTTTATCCCATATCCCGCCGTGTTTTTGAAATTTCAATTTCTAAACACGCCTATATAAAGCATCACATAACATACTATTTTACACACACTTCACTTTCTAAACAATTTTACTATGGCTAGTCGTTGGTCTGTTGAAGAAGAATGCTTGCTAGCCGACATGTGGCTAAACGTTCACGAATTCCATAGCGAAACCATTTTTTGGAATACTGTTACATAAAGGTTCAACAACCTATCTGACGGTCCTTCTCGTAGCAAAAGCCAGATAACGGGTAAGTGGGCAAGAATGAGCTGTGAATGTCAAAAATTCAATGATATTTACTTGAGCGTGCACCTAAATGACGAGGTCAATGATCGTCTCCACACTACAATGACATGTTCAGAGAACGCTAGGGTGGGCAAGGCTTCAAATATCTTAACGTGTGGTTCATTTTGACAAGGAGCCCCATATGGAACACACATAGGGATTAATGGTTTTTGTAGTTCTGTATCGTCTGTCTTTGTATTTCCATATCGTTTGTGTTTGTATTTTCGTATCGTGAGTATTTGTATTTCTGTACCGTATGTGTTTGTATGTTCGTATCGTGAGTATTTGAATAAAAGCCTTAACAGCTAATTTCTTTGTAAACAATAGCTTGTAACGGCTAGTTTCCATTTACAATATCTTCTAACGGATAGTTTTTCCCTATAAATACCAATTAAACAACACTTCGTATCCTCACACAAACACAATGGCTAACGAACCAGCTGAAGTGCAAAACACTATCCTTACCCGATTACACAATGAACATGAGAAAGAACTTAGGTTGATTAACAGTTTGTTAGGTGAGATTACTCGTTTTATACGACAGATGCATACTCGTGCTCCAGAGGTTGAAAGATTGCATGAGCTGCCTCAAGACCATCCAGCTATCAGAGTCGGTCTACAAACTCTTTTAAGGAATGATGAAATAGATCTGCAACTTCAAGTGGTCTTGAAAATGGTCAGAGAAATAATTACAAGTCTTTGTAAACACTAACCAATGTTTCGTATTGTTTTTTTTAACCGTATCTCGTTATTTTACATTTTGTATGTTTTTATTTTCATGTATTGTATTTTTAATTTAATGAAACACAATTAGTTTAAGAACTACGGGGGATGTTATGTAATATTCATTTTCTTGTACTCACAATATAAAAACTTTCAAGGGCCAAAAGTGTCAAAAATGTTTTTTTTACACAAACCGCACTTAACGTCAAGTTAAGGGCTTAACTTACCTCGTTAACGCCCCTTTAATGCACAAGGTCCCAATGTCTAGCGCATGTTAACACGCGTTAACATACCTTAACGCACCTTGTGCGTGAGCAATGGGAGTGCTCTAAGGATAGTTTTTGTAAGATGGGGATCGTAAAATCAGATCATGATTGTGTTTGTAAGATCGGGATTTTAAGATCCTATTATAATGTAATTTTTTTTAATAATCTTTGTAATATTATTTCAAATCTACAAATCATTGTATATCATAAATACAAAATTATATGAAATGTTTTATTGAAATATTGTCTTAAATAATGAATATAGAATGTTTAAAAAGATTAACATGGTATTCTTTAAATTATATAACACATAATCCATAACTTTGTAGGTTTTTTGTTTGCGGTTCGAGAAAAGTAAGATCGGATCGGATTAGATCTTAAAATCCTAATAAGATCTTAAGTTTGCTAATATACTACCTATGATCCGGATCGTTCTTGCTTTGCGGTATCATAAAATCGTAAGATCGTTTTTGCTTAAAAAATCCTGATCCGGGCTAAGCCCGGTCACCCACCATCCATTAATTTTCAACCGCAAGTTTCGTTTACCAACCACAACAACAGCCTTTTTATCAAAATAATTTGTTTCAACCTTCGTTTAACCAATCACAACAACAACAACCTTTTTACCAACAACAATAACAACAACAACAATCTCAGATGTATCGTCCACAAATGATACATGAATCACCACCACCGTACCAATCTCAAACTTCTCAACATTATTCTTCGGTTAACCGCTTTAATGTCGACGAAGATATGGATCCGTTTTTTGGTAATCAAGATTATTCTATAACTCAAGATTTGGGTGGTCCGTCCGTACCCGTTGAAGAGGAGTCTCCGGTTGAAGAGGTAGCGCTTGTAAAAAAGAAGCCATAAAAAAGACATCAAAATTCCAAAACGACGGAAAAAGATGACGCAAGAATTCCATGGACCCCAACGTAAGAGTTAGCATTCTGTAAAGCTTGGATACACATGTCGGAAAATAGCATCACAATGAATGCTTAAAAGAGTAGGGGGTTTTGGGCGGTTGTAGTTGATAACATTGCAAAGGAAATGGGGGAATCGAGAAGAGCATACGATGCCCTCAACACCAAATGGAAAAATAAGGTTCGTCCTAAAATTGGTCAATTTACGCGATACACGATAATGTAAAACGGAGGAACGAGCTAGAGTGGGACAAAAGCCACAAATGACCAACTGGTGCTCGATAAAGCGTGTGATGAATATCAAGCGACGTATGACAATCCCTTTACATTTGAGCCATGGAAACTTTTAAGATAACATAAAAATTGGAAAGAGATTGAGATGCCAAAATTTTACAAAACCAAAGAAAGAGCTCATAAAAAATCAAAAACATCATAAACCAGCTCACACGCCACATCGAACTCGACACGTATTGGTTTTAATCTCAACAAAGAAGCGGGTGATTCTTCGGAGGAAGAGGTTTGGGAAGTTCGACCAACGGGCCGGGACAAAGATAAGAAGAAAGTGTCATCCTCTTTCATTCCTTCAGAATCTTCAACTGTTGTACCTCTTGTTGATCGGTTAGTTGATAATTGGGAAAACGTCGCATCGGGTTTCTTTTCCAAAAAGAAGGAAGCACAAAAATATTATTTAGAGTTGAAGCATTGGTAAATGAAAATGGAAGAAAAGGCGCGTCAGCAACAAATGCAATTGGAACAACAAAAGATTGCACAAAAAAAGCAAGACGAACTTGAGTTGTAACGTCAAATGTTTATCTTCTAAAAAATATATAAAAAAAAAAAAAAAAAAAATGTTTATCATACTGTTGATGACCATTTGACCGGAAAACAACGAGATACGGTGTTGGATATGAAGCGAAAAATAAGGGAAATATATAATTTAGAGTAATAGTTTAAGTTTTTAATTTTTATTGTAACATTTTTTATTTTATTTGAATTATTAGTGTAATTTTTTAATTATTAATGAATTTTTAATATTAGTGTTTAAAAAATGAAGAAAAAAAATGGTGACCATAATCACCATTACGGTTAGTTGGTCATGAAGATAGTTATAGAGATGGCGATGTGACATTGATGACCGTGGTCATTCGCGATCACAATTACTTGTAGCCTTAGTTTCTCCTCCATTCCAAAATTATAGTCTACGTTTCCATTTTAAGATTTCTCAAAACTATTGTCCCCTTTAATCTTAACCAATTAAAAAAGTTTAGTGGGTAGAGTTGATACGGAGTATATGATTGCTTGAAGAGTGTAATGTTCCGACTTCTATTAAAATATGTGTGTTTTAATTTAGGGACAATAATTTTGGGACGAATGAGCACTTTTTACATATTTCGAGTTGAGTATTGTTGGCGTTTATATTGAATCTACAATACAAAACACTAGTTAAATTTTCACACTTTAAAGGCCAATTGGTCACGGTTAAAGTGTGTCAAATTATAAATGCCACACTTGAGCAAATTATCAAGTGGAATTGAATCGAGATTACCTTACCCAACTTAGGCTTGAAAGTTAATACCGGGTGAAGCTCAAATCAAGTTTTAAGCTTGAGTTTTTAGACCGAGTCGTGTTTCAAGCTTAAATTCTTCGACCAAAACTTCGACCAAAACAAGTCTCAAAGTCAACACATATGATACGACGTAACTACAACCTTATGTCTGTTTATGTTCACTGAGAGAAATATTACTAACAACTAACAACCACAACATTTACATTTGAATGCCACTAAAGGTATAGAATGGGCGACGCAATGCAATGAACATAGTGATTGAGTGAGTCATTACCATTTCGTTTGACTGGTATTGTTATCATATTCAAATAAAACACTACAAGAATCAGGAGAACAGGCGACGAGCACAATGCCGACGACTCAATGTCGTCGGCACCATACGCTAAACGACAAAAATTGGCTTGACCCAGACAAGGCTGCGTTGAATTTTTAATCTAGAATATTACCGACGTCATGTCATCGGTATAATAACAACATGTTTGACTATTGATAAACCTGGTGAAAAAATAGGCGGGAATTTGACCGCCAAAACACGTGCCGACGTCATATCGTCGGTGATATATAAATACACAAAAAATTGTGGTTAGCGTGGGATTAACCAATGATTAATAATTAATAGCTCCTAGTTTAACGACGCCGACGACATGACGTCGGTAACAATTTGAGTCAAAATTTTGGTTTTTCCCTTTTGTGAATTATAGCGAATAATTGGGCGGGGTTTTTTCCCGCCTTAACGACGCCGACGACATGACGTCGGCACTTATTTTAACCGCGTGTACATTATAGCCAATAATTGGGCGGGAATTTTCCCGCGTTTTGTTCCCGTCGACATGTCGACGGGAATATCTCTCCAAAAATTCAGCCTATATATCACCTAACAAATATATTCCCGTCTCATTTTTTACCTATATACATTCTCACAAAATCATTTCCGTCTCATTTTACACATCTACATATACATTTTCACAAAATTATTTCCGTCTCATTTTACACATCTCACAAATAATTCAATCGTCAATTCTTACAAGACACACATGACTTGGCGTGGTTACACAGTTGAAGAGGAGTACTCAAAAATCTTGTCACACGAGCTCCTCTTTAATGAAGTTATGTTAACTTTTGGTCATTCAGTTTATGAGGAATATGGTGATTTTAAGCTTTGTTGTAGTTTAGTATATTAGGTTTTGATATAAAAGGGATTAATTGTTGCGGATTGTGAAATGTGATTAAGTATTAGTTTACGGATTAAGTATTAAGTAGGATATTGCGTTTGGTTAGTTTTAACGACACAACCAAGGTATGTATTAAGTAGGATATTCCGAAGGTTGCAAATATTAAACTAGTAAAAGAAAGAAAAAAAATAGTGTGATTTTAGAGTGTGTTTGTTAGTAACTATATAATTGTTTAACTTTAATTGTTTGATTTTCGGCTTATATTGTTTTGTTTTCGGCTTATATTTCATAATTGTTTATATTCTAATTGTTTAACTTAAAATATATGCTATTGTTAGACTTTTGTGAATGTTTTAGGATTTTAGTGATTAATTTCGGAAAGTCCCCGTCCGAAGTTAATCATCCTATAGAAAACCCGTCCGGAATTAATTTATTAGAAATTAATTTCGGAAAGTCCCCTGTTTGGGACTGATTTTTGAATGTTTTGTCTCATTTAGGATATGGATGCGTATAACTGATTTACTATTTGAGATTATTTCGACAGTGTTTCTCCTTTACTCCTACGAATA
Organism: Artemisia argyi; assembly: GCA_030686995.1. NCBI lineage: Eukaryota > Viridiplantae > Streptophyta > Magnoliopsida > Asterales > Asteraceae > Artemisia > Artemisia argyi. Next base: position 176,949,989 of record CM060697.1, read on the forward strand.
TGTCCATCTTAATGCACATATTTGGGGAGTTGGGGGGAAATGCTGCCGAAATTTTCTCAAATAGTAAATCAGTTATACATATTCATATATGGGACGAATCATTCAAAGAGTGGGTTAGGATTGCCTTCCATAGTTGCGCTAGGTGAACAAAACAACTCGTAATCATTAATTAAGTGCATATAATAACCGATTGCATCATAAAAATGCAGTTATGATAATTGATAAGAGTTGGACCCGTATAGATCATCGTGGTTCAAAAGAATTTCTTGATGGTCTTGCCGCCTTCCTCCATCATTGCAAACCGTTATTGAATAATTCCGGAAAAATAAAATGTCCGTGTCGTCGTTGTTATAATGTTCCATGGGTATCTCTCGAAGGTCTTAAAAACCACATAGGTCAAAATGGGTGGGACCCAACTTATACACAATGGAAGGATCACGGTGAACCGGATCCTCCGAATAATGATCAAAATGCTATTCTTGATAACACAACACAACGTGAGATGAGTGACATGAGTGCGTGCCTAAATGATATTCTTGATATTCCTCCGAATAATGATCAAAATGCTATTCTTGATATTCTTTCGAATAATGAGCCGACTCACGGAAATATTGGCGAGACAAGTAACGAGCCTACTCAAGCAGCGACACCTCCTCTGCGTAACGAGTATGAAAAGTTACTTGCAAGTTCCAACCAGCCTCTGTACCCGGGTTGTGACTTTATGACAACATTGGATTTTATGGCAAAGTTTACACATCTCAAGGTCAGCGGTAAATGGAGTGATACTTCATTTAACAAAACGCTAAAATTTCTCCAGGAGGTATTTCCGCCCAGGTTAGGTTACAATCTCCCACCGTCATACTATCATATAAAGAAGACATTTAAAAAGGTCGGGTTAGGGTACGAGTCGATATATGCTTGTGAAAATGATTGCTTTCTATATCGGGGGGTTGATGACGAAGATTTGGAGTATTGTCCGGTTTGCAAAACGAGTAGATGGAAAGACAATAAAACAACGGGGAAGAAAGTTCCTAACAAGGTGTTGCGTTACTTTCCTATCATTCCTAGACTACAACGTTTGTACAAGTCTATTCACACTGCAAAACATATGACTTGGCATGCTACTGGAAAGTCTACGGACGGTAAGATGCAACACCCGGTTGATGGTAAAGCATGGCAGAAGTTTGACAATAAATATTCGGATTTTGCTATAGAACCACGAAACGTTCGATTAGGGTTGGCTGCTGATGGTTTCAATCCGTTCGGAAACCTTAGTCAGACTTACAGCATGTGGCCGATTATATTAACAACATACAACTTGCCTCCGTGGTTATGCATGAAAGAGACTTCTTTGATGTTGACGTTGTTGATTCCTGGCCCTAAATCACCGGCTAAGGACATCGATGTTTACTTGAAGCCCTTGATTGATGACCTTGTGGAATTATGGAAAAAAACAGGTATCTTGACTATGGACGTTGCTACAGGCACTCAATTCCACATGAGAGCGATGCTTTTATGGACCATCAATGATTTTCCTGCTCGAAGTAGTTTGTCTGGTTGGCAAGGGCAAGGTTACTACGCTTGCCCTACATGCAAAGTAGACACTCCGGGTACGCGTGTGATAAGCAAAACAGCTTATGTTGGTCATAGAAGTTTCCTAAAAAAAACCATAAATGGAGGAGGGACGATACTACATTCAGTGGTGAACCCGATCATAGAGAGCCTCCTAGAAAAGATACCAGGGCTGATATCTTGACTCAACTTGCGAAATTGCCCACACGTGTACCGGGGAAACATCCGGATTATGGGGGTGGGAAGATAAAACGTAATCATCACGACGAGCTGAACTGGACTAAACGGTCTATCTTCTACGATCTTGAATATTGGTCTTTTCTTTCTCTACCACACAATTTAGATGTCATGCATATCGAAAAAAATGTGTTGGAGAGTATCTTGAACACCTTGTTAATGAATGACAAATCTAAAGACACCGCGAAGGCAAGACAAGATTTGCAAGCTCTGGGCATTCGACAGGAGTTGTGGCTCGGAAACAAACAAAACGGGAAGTGCTCGGAGCCTCATGCAAAGTACTCCTTCACACCCGATAAAAGAAAACTCTTCTGTCAATACATCAAAACAGTTAAGCTACCAGATGGGTTCGGATCCAAGTTCAAGTCAAAAGTGACCAAAGATGATAACAATATAACGGGCATGAAGTCTCATGACTGTCATATAATGATGCAACGGTTACTTCCTTATGGACTTCAGCAATACTTGGACGCACAGACTTATACACCATTGATCGAGCTTTATTTCTTCTTTAAGCAAATTTGCGCCCGAACTTTGATGGTGAAAGACATGGTGAAAGCTAAAGACCAGTTGATCAGTATTTTGTGCAGTCTCGAGCAAATATATCCTCCTGCTTTTTTTGACATTATGATTCACTTGGTTATGCATTTACCTGAAGAGGCTATTCAAGGCGGTCCTGTTTCCTTCCGGTGGATGTATCCATTTGAAAGATACATGAAGAAGCTTAAAAACTATGTCCGAAATAAAGCTAAGCCGGAGGGTTCAATAGCGGAGGGTTATGTTGCAGATGAAGCATTAACTTTCTGTTCTCGTTATTTTCGTGGTGTTGGGACAAAATTTAATCATCCCGCTGCATCTCAGGACCGTCCTCGCCCAACCAGTGATTTCCAGGTGTTCCGATCACTATGTACCAATTCTGGTAAAGAGACATTGATTAAGTTAGGTCTCCCAGAAATGAAGAGAGTGATATGGTATGTACTTCACAACAGTCCTGAGATCGACAAGTACATGGACGAGTTCGAGAGGTATGCGTTTATATTTTGAAATTTCTGTTTCCCAAGTTATCTTTTCGATTTATTCTAATATCATGAACATTTTCAGCGAATTTCCTAATATCGACATGCAACAAGCATTTCCGAGCTGGTTTGAGACGAAGGTAAACTTATTGTATGTATTTCCATGTATAAATAACGACTATTACTCATCTCCATCTATTTTTATCTTTTTTCATAGATCCGTAAACTTTACATAGCCGATGACCCAAGCTGTACTCCCGACTTATTCGCTTTGGCTTGTGGAACATCACCAACCCCAATCTCAGTCAACTCTTGCGTAGTCAACGGTGTGAGGTTTGTCGTACACAGCCGCGATATAAAACGTACAACTCAGAACAGCGGAATTTGTTCACCTGGTGAGAAGGAGGGAGAAATGTATTATGGTCAACTAGAAGAAATTCTGGAGTTCACATATTCCCAGTTCAAAGTTGTGTTGTTTCGAGTTAAGTGGTTCGATTTAAGCAACAAAAATCGTAGAGTCCAACGTTTTACCACTAGAAACAACATGACACAAATTTTGGCATGTAGCTATGCGTTCGAAGATCAACCTTACATTCTCGCAACACAAGTAAAACAAGTCTTCTACCTTAAAGATCCTGCCAGACGACCACTCCATTGGAAGGTCGTCCAAGAAGTAAATCACAACACAATCTGGGATGTCATCGTGGTAGAAGACGATGATGATGTGATACATGGCAACAACTCATCCGATCTCCAACTGTCTGCTAATTTGAATGATTTAGAACCTGGAACCTTAAATATCGATGGTGAATCAACGTTAGTTGAGGCACCACCACTAATCATTCCTGTTGATGACGACGATGATTTTATTGATGATGAAGACGACGATCCTTATGATTTAGCATATTCTGATAATGAAGTCGCAAACAATTCTGATGATGAAGTTGAATTTGCGACTAATGTTGTTTATGATAGTGATTTTGATTGTGCAGATTGATTTTAAAATGTAACTTGTAAAACGACACTTATTTTAATGAAATTGTTATGGATTGTTTAAAAGTGTATATTTCTTTTGAATGTGTATGTATTTGAATGTGTGCATGCTTATGTTAATTTGTTCCCGAATTTCTATATGTTACTCAACTTGTACTTTTACAGATGGCAGCAGCAGTTGCACGGAGTCATGGTGGTGATGGTGCCGACGATCCACCACCTTCCCCTACCCGTCAGATTGAGGGCGGGCACCGTGCTAGTGGTAAGAATTTCTAGATTATATATATATATATATATATATATATATATATATATATATATATATATATATATACATATTATGTATATATATATATATGTGTATATATATATATATACATATACCTATATACGTTACTTTATGACGTTTTCACTCACTCCAATTGCAGGATCAGGGCGACCCCGCCTAGGAGGTCGGGCCAGGGGGGAGGCAGGGGTAGGGGAGGTCAGAATGGCGGTAGGCAACGACCACGCGAAGAAAATAAGAATGTGAAGCTCAAGGCTGCCGTGAGACTTCGTGGCCTACAGTCTATTGACTTTGAGATTGGTGATAAGGGGACTTACACTCATGTGGGCACGAACCAAGCATGGTTTGGCAATTACGTCGGCGAGCTCATTCGACAGCTGCCGCTACACCATGACTCCTGGTACGATATAGAACCGGAGCTGACGGCTAACTTCCTTTCAAGCGTCGGGGTCAGTTATTTCATTTTCCTTTTATATATATTATTATGTTACCGTGTTTATTTATTTAAATGTGCATATTTATTTAAATTTGTTTATTTATTTATATCTCTATATTTAATTATTTGAATGTGTACATTTATTAACATTTTTTTATTTATTTATATCTTTATATTAATTTTAACTATATTTGATTGCAGCGTATGTTCAATTTGGAGCGCCACAAGACCAGACCGGAGTGGGAGACTATTCGGTCGGCGCTCACAGCATATTTCGCCACCCGATACCGTGACAATAAACATGATCTGAAACGCGATTACTTTACGAGAAAGGGTGGGGCTGCGAGAGTGGACGAGATCAGAAGAAATCCTCCTCCGAACTTGGAGCCGGCTGAGTGGAACAAGTATGTCGACCAGTACATGACGGAGAAGGCCCAGACACGATCGGCTGTGAACAAAGAGAATAGAAAGAAGAACAAGATTCTCAGCTGCCACGGTTCGAAATCATTTGCCGCATCTCGACACGAATATGTAAGACACGTTTTATTTTTATAAGATTATTTAATTTTAATAATATATTAATTAAAAGTATTTATACTAAATAAAATATATATGGTGTTTGATTAGTCATTTTAATTTGTTTCATCCTATATGCATGTGTATATATTTATACAGTTCGAGAACAGCGAGAACCACCGGTATCCGTCCATGTTCGATACCTATCTTGACACCCACTTCAAGAATGGTGTTTGGTTGCAGGACGAGGCTCGTGCTCGGTTTGTAAGTATCGTTATTTATTTATTTATTTTTTCCAAACACGCACTTAGTGATTTATTGAAACATAATCTAGTAATTAACCCGACTAATATATTAATTTTTTCATTTTTTTTCAACTACACAGGAAGAGATGGTCCGACTACGGGAGCCTAGATCCGATATGCCGGCAGACGAGCCGTGCCTCACGGAGGAGGAGATATTTGCTCGGGTAATCGGGGGCAAGCAGCGTGGCCATATACCCGGCGTCGGCAAGGTGGTACCCTTCTTGAAGAGGCCACGGGTAGACTTGCCGCCTCCAGCTCCATCAGGTATTTAAAGTTGGATAATCTTATGTATTGAAATGACCGTTTTTAAATTTTGATTATTTCGTTTATAGGTACGTCCGAGCTTGACAGGAAGCTTGCTGAAGCTCAGGAGAAGATTGATGAATTTAAAACGATAGTGGATGAGGCTAAGAAAGAGAAGGAGAAAGAAAGAAAGAAAGCCAAGAAAACTGAGAAGCAGCTTGAGTTGTTGACACGTTTTGTCTCGACAAACCCAACATGGGAGGCGTTTATTAGCCAGAGTGGTTCTCGTCATGCAGCTGGAGGCGGCGCAGGTGCTCCCGCGAAGGGCTCAGGCGGCGAGAGTGGCTCTGGCAGCGGGAGCGGCTCTCGCAGCGGGAGTTCTGATGATGATCAGGATGACGACGAGGGGCTGTATGACGACGATGAGCTGTAGAGGTATTATTTTGTGTTGTTTTGTCTTTGGAACTATGTCCGGACGACCCCAATCTTATTATCTTTGAACACTTAGGATATTGCAACATTTGTAGATATAGTAGCTACGTTTAGCGATTATAACACCCGTTTTGTAAACTTTATGATGTATTTTGAGGGTGTTATAAAGTTTATGGCCGTTTTGTAAAGTTTATTAATTGTTTAGTGGTTATATATAACCGTTTTAGCCGTTATAAACTTTATAGTCGTTTTAGCCATTGTTTTGTGTTGGAATGTGTTGTTATGAGAGCAGGACATGAAACTGGAATTGGTAGATTTTTGCTGCACAATTTTGCGGCAAAAATCTGGGCAGGGCAGCTGCGCAGGCTGCTGTGCAGCTGCAGTATAACTTCTTGCCGACTACATGTCGTCGGAAATATAATACACATATTAACTATTTTCAAACGGTGCTGACTACAGGTCGTCGGCATAATAACGCACATGGTGACTAATTTCAAACGGTACCGACTATATGTCGTCGGAAATATAATACACATATTAACTATTTTCAAACAGTGCCGACTACCAGTCGTCGGCATAATAACGCACATGGTGACTAATTTCAAACAGTACCGACTATATGTCGTCGGCACCATTTACAAAAAAATTTGACTTTCGTTGACTAAATTAAGTTAATCTAATTAATGCGTTAAATAATTATTACATTACCGACGACCTGACGTCGGTAACAAAATGTCGGACACCCCCATTCGTTTGACCAAAAATCATGTGGGTCCCACACTGTCGTCGGCGTTATTCGTCGGTAGGGACGTTGCCGACGCGGCTCTGTCGACTAGTTTCTGCCGACGACATGACGTCGAGAAGGTATGTTGCCGACGTCATGACGTCGGCACGGTTAAAAAAAAGTCGATGCCGGAGGTTGTCTTTGTACTAGTGAAATGAACCATTTACGTATATCATTTGGTATGTATATACGTATATCATTTGGTATATATGTATAATGAACGGAAAAATAAATGAATTATATGAAATGAAAAAGTGATATTTCATGTCGGTGTGGAATGGCACTGACATTAAAATATTAGTTACAGGCATAATAGAATGTATTTAGAAACTAAATTTCAAAACAAACAACAATTTTTATTTTATCGCAATGATTTTATCTATTTTCACTTCGACTCTGATGCACCAAACACGAAACGAGTACAATTATATCTTTTTATCTAGGGATAATTGTTAGTTTTATAGACAAAATAATAATAGTCGTGTGTTAGGATTAAACTTGAGATCACGGGATTGCACACAATACGTATGAAGAGGAAATGTAATAATTATTTATAAAATGTTATAATTAATTATTAAACACAAAACAAATAAATAATAATTAGTATTATTGATTAATGACTAATTAATTATTAAACGAAGATTAGGAAACTAATTACTAGACAAAACATGGAAACAAGAGAAGGTTCCGGAACCCCCTCTTGGGCTTCAAAACCGATCGGCCAAGGAGGTCAACCCACCTCCTTTGTGCCTTGAGCTCCAAGTAAAGTCTAGTATATAAGCAAACTCAAGGTGAAGGTTTTTCACATAACTTGTACACACACAACTTGAGTTTTTCTTCTCCTTCTCTTGTCTTGGTCGAACCAAAACCGAACACCCCTTAGGGTTTCGTTTTTCTTGTGTCCAAAATTGTTTTGTGATAATTACTTGCATAAACTTTTCCTTGAATTAGTACGTGTGTACAAGAACGTGAATCAAACATACTATTGTTTGATTTTTGGATTGAATTACAAAAAGGTAAGGGGTAATTCATATAATCCTTATAAACCCTAATTAGGGTTCATTGGTTCCGGAAGATTGCATTGATTTTTGTTCGGGCTAGAATCACTACGGTATGTTTACTATTTAAATTAATGATTAATTAATTACATGTTATTCGATCTATTATAATTGCTTCCGCTCATGCTCACTTTGATGTTCATGGTTTATTAATATGATTGTCATGATATAATAATTCCAACAGTGGCATCTAGAGCCGTTATAATGTGTAATTAATTATCGCAACGCATAAAAATTGGATTTGATTCGTATAGTTACATGTTTTTTTTAGGGTTTATGTTTTTTTCCCTAACCCTAATTTTTGGGTCGATTGACCTTTAGGGGTTTTTAGGGTTTTGCTTTTATTTTTTTAAAAATTTGACTAGAAACCCTAAGAAGTCATGTAATTGTTTATGCGTTTTAGTAAACGATCTTGGTGCAATATGTTAATTGTTAAGCTAAATCCATGAAAAAGTGCATATTTGCATGGATTTTTATTGTGTTATTTAAATGGTTTAAATTGCTTATATATATTAATGGTTAAGTTATATTAAAACATGTAAATTTTAATAGATGTCGAATTGGGGAAGACTCCAATATTAAGTAATCAATTATGTGCTATGTGGTATTTATTTAATTTTGGCTTACGCAATCGATTTATCGATGTATGTGGCTCTTTTTCTAAGAAAAAGAAAGCCCTAATTGAATTAATACGTTATACGCCTAGATTTGATTATTAATAGGACTCTTTAATAAGATTTGCATGTGGATACATGTTTTATACATATTTAATTATTATGATTATGTATATGTGTTTATTTAGTTGTTTTATTTTTTATTACTTATTACTTGTTTTGTTTATTTATTGTGTGAGACATGTTTATATAAACGAAAAGGGTAATTTTTTTTGAATAGAAAAATAATATGGACTAAATAATGGTGAAATTGTTTTGGTTTTTAAGAGTTAAAATTTCAAAGGATTGGTTGATTGATGTTTTTGTACGTAATGGTTAAATAGGCTCGACCGAAGTTTACACACTATAAGATGGGTATAAGGATGGCAACGCATTAAATTGTGGCCTTAGATAGACAACATTCTGTCTTAACGCTCGTTTGTGTGTAAATTAGACTTACCGAACAACCATTACATGTACATTGTCATCTTAAGGGTGAATAATCCACAATTCCACAATGATTATCCGAAACACTAAGCTTTCGGGCTTATGCAAAAGTACAATATAGTGGATGATAATTGATGGTTATTCTTTAATTGGTGAACCCGATACCTCAATCAAAACTTTGTTATTTTACTCTTAGCAAATTGGTAATAAAAATGTTTTGAAAAACCAATGTTATGAAGTTGTATGCATGCTTCTTCATACATTATTTTGATCACATCAAAATAGTTATACCCTTATAAATTAAGTTGAATGCCATCTAATTAAGAACACTTGAAGTTGTAATTTACGTCATAGTGAGACTTGGCGAGATTGCAATGGAAAGGTAAATTTCATAAATTCATTGCTAGCAGATCAACTGATGTGATGGATTTGTGAATTTACAGTTTTTAAGTTAGACGACTTAAATTGAGTAGGAAGTGAGACTTGGACTCAAGGCATTAAGATGGGGACTAAACATGCTTACAATACAAATGTTTTGTGATTGTAAATCCCATGTATCTAGGAATTGGACAAATGTTATGCCAATTACTTGTATGACAAGTTACCTCATATTATACTTTCATTACTAGCAGATCAACTGAATGTGATGAAACTATGTTTATGGAGGATCCTAGTTTTCAAGATTATTCTATGGATTTATTTTCCTTGGGTATTTTAATTTTCTTGAAAAATTGTATTATCAAAAATACTAATGTTTTGAACTTTCTTTATCTGTAGAAATGACTCAAACTGATAACACCAACTTACGTTCTGTGTTCAAAACTTATTTTGAACGAGAAAAATTGACTGGCTCGGAAAATTTCAATGATTGGTACCGTTCACTAAGGATTGTCCTGCGAGTGACTGGTCAACTCGAAATCTTGAAAACGCCTTGTGCTGCTGAACCTGAAGGCACGGCAGCTACTGATGCTGCTAAAGCCAAATGGAATCTTGATTGCAAGGAACATATTGATGTGGCCGCAATGATGTTAGGGGGAATGTCCACAGCTCTTCAAAGACAGTTTGAGGAGTATTTTCCCAAGGACATGATTGATGAACTCAAGAAACTTTATGAGAAACCATCAAATGTAGAGATTTACGATTTGATGGAAGCTCTACATGGTTGTAAGCAGGGTCCTGGTGAACCTGTGAGTGCTCATGTGTTGAAAATGAAGAGTTACATGGATCAACTACAAACACTTGGGAAACCCTATGACAATGATATGGCTGTGAACTTAATCAATAGATCCCTTGATAAGGAATTTAGTGGTTTTGTGAGGAACTTCAATATGCATTGCGTGGGGAAGACTGTAAGTGAATTGCACGCACTGCTCATTGATTATGAGAAAGGTACACCACAAAAGGCTCCTACGCCCCAAGTACTAGCAATACAAGGGGGTAGAATTAACAAGCCAAATGCGAACAAGAAGAAGGGTAAAGGAAAGAAGAAGGATGATAAGAATAAGCAAGTTATGGCTTATCAACCACCTCAACCTAAGAAGAACCCTCCTATCAAGAATAATCCAAAGAAGGATCAAGGATGCCATTACTGCAAGGTGATGGGCCATTGGAAGAGGAATTGTCCTCTTTATCTCGATGACTTGCGAAACAATAAGGTTAAGAAGACTGGGCACATGGGCGCCAGCACTTCAGGTAACTTATTTGTCATTGAATTATTTACTTTATCTCGTGAAATAAATTCCTGGGTATATGATACTGGATGTGGTATTAATATTTGTAATACACTGCAGGGGTTTAGAGAGGAAAGGAGACTAGCTTATGGGGAGCAATTTCTGCATGTGGGAAATGGAGCACAAGCAGCAGTTGAAGCCATAGGAATGTTTGATTTAGTTTTACCTTCGGGTTTAGTACTTTGTTTAAACAATTGTCATTATGCACCTTCTATAATTAGAGGTGTTGTTTCCTTTTCATGTTTGTTGGATCTTGGTTTTTCTCATACTATTGATGGCAATAAAATTTCTGTTTCTTTAAATGGTGTATTTTATTTTAATGCTGTTGCTGTGAATGGTGTGTTTGAAATTGATATGAATAATTGTGTGACTTCCAACAATAATAATAATTCGATGTACAACATAAGTAAGAGAATGAAGTATGACTTGAATTCGTCTTACCTTTGGCACTGTAGACTTGCCCATATAGGCAAGACTCGCATGCAAAAGCTAAAACGTGAAGGGCTTTTGAATAATATCAATGATGAGTCATTTGATAAATGCGAATCTTGTATTTCTGGGAAGATGACGAAGAAACCTTTTCATAATAATATGGAAAGAGCTTCAGATCTACTTGGTTTAATACACACGGATGTATGTGGACCACTTAGACATGTGTCAAGAAGAGGTGCTGTCTACTTCTTAACTTTTACGGATGATTTCAGCCGTTATGGTTATGTTTATTTACTTAAACATAAACATGAGGTGTTTGAAACATTTAAAGTTTTCAAAGCAGAAGTAGAATTGCAATTGGGAAAGAAGATTAAAGCTCTTCGTTCTGATCGAGGTGGTGAATACCTTAGTCAAGATTTTAAAGATTTCTTAACTGAGAATGGAATTGTCCAGAATCTCACATCTTCATATACTCCACAACAAAATGGTGTATCTGAGAGAAGGAATCGTACATTGTTGGACATGGTTCGATCAATGTATAATCTTACTAATCTTCCTTTGTCGTTTTGGGATTATGCTCTTGAATCAGCTGTTCGTATTTTGAATATGGTTCCCACCAAGAAGGTTGATAAGACACCATATGAGATATGGACTGGAAAAGCTCCGAACTTGTCTTATTTAAAGGTCTGGGGTTGTGAGGCGTATGTTAAACGTGACTCACAAGATAAACTCCAACAAAGATCTGTTAAATGCATTTTTGTAGGATACCCTAAGGAAACTATGGGTTACTACTTTTACTACCCACCTGAGAACAAAGTGTTTGTTGCAAGATATGGTGATTTTCTTGAAAGTGAATTTGTGGTTCAAGAAATCAGTGGGAGGGTATATGATCTAGAAGATGATCTAAATACTGCATTGCCTTCAGAAAACACTAGCACACTTCCTATAGAACCGGAAAGTCTGGGTCCTCCACCGAAAGTTGAAGTAATTCCCATTCGCAGATCTGCGAGATCTGTGAAAGCTCCTGACCGTCTATTTCTTAATGTAGAGGTCGATCAGCATACATTAGGGGATCTTAATGAACCTACTAGTTATAGAGCTGCCATTAGTAGCCCTCAAAAAGCTAAATGAAAAGCTGCTATGGATGGGGAAATACAATCCATGCATGACAATGAAGTCTGGGAAGAAGTTGACTTACCTCCTGGTGCCAAGGTAGTTTGGAGTAAGTGGCTTTACAAAATCAAGACTGATATGGATGGATATGCACACATTTATAAGGCTCGTCTAGTTGCTAAAGGTTTTACTCAAACTTTTGGAATTGATTACGAGGAGACATTTTCTCCTGTAGCAGACATAAGAGCTATAAGAATACTCATAGCTATAGCAGCGTACTATGACTATGAGATTTGGCAAATGGATGTGAAAACCGCTTTCTTAAATGGTCATCTAGATGAAGACATCTATATGGCACAACCAGAAGGGTTTGAAAATCCAGAATTTCCAAATCGTGTTTGCAAGCTTAAGAGATCCATTTATGGATTAAAGCAAGCATCACGACAATGGAACAAGAGGTTTGATGCTGAAATTAAAAAGTTTGGATTCACTCAAAATCTTGATGAGCCATGTGTGTATCACAAAGCTAGTGGGAGTGATAATGTAACTTTCCTAATTCTATATGTTGATGACATATTGATCATGGGAAAAGACATTCCAAGTTTGCAAGCAGTAAAGGCATATCTTGGAAAGTGCTTTTCTATGAAAGATTTAGGAGAAGCTGCATACATTCTGGGAATCAAAATCTATAGTGATAGATCAAGGCGGTTAATTGGATTAAGTCAAAGTGCTTACATTGACAAAATATTGAAAAGATTCAATATGCAAAATTCCAAGAAAGGATATTTGCCGATGGAAGTAAAACATGGCTTATGTAATGAGTTTTGTGCTTCAACACCTGATGAGGTGACTCACATGAGTAAAGTTCCTTATGCTTCGGCTGTAGGATCTATTATGTATGCGGTTAAGTTCACAAGGCCAGATGTGGCGTTTGCTCAAAATATTACCAGTCAATTTCAACAGAATCCAGGTGAAAAACATTGGATTGCTTTTAAACATATTCTTAAGTATTTGAGGAATACAAAAGATATGTTTTTGGTATATGGTGGAAATCCATCTACAGAATTTTGTGTTACAGGTTTCTGTGATGCATCCTTTCAAAGTAATAAAGATGATTCGAAGTCTCAGACGGGTTATGTCTTTGTTATCAATGGAGGAGCTGTAGACTGGAGGAGCAAGAAGCAGAGTACAATTGCGATGTCTGCAACAGAAGCTGAATACATTGCTGCTTCGGAAGCTGCTATGGAGGCTGTTTGGATTAGGAAATTCGTTTCTGGGCTTGGTGTTATGCCTTCAATTGAATTACCTATTAATATGTATTGTGACAATTCTGCTGCAATCATATTTGCCAATGAACCTGGAGTCATGAGAGGCACCAGACATTTTCTACGGAAATATCACTTTGTTCGTGAAAAGGTTGACGAAGGTGAAATAAATCTGTTGAAGGTTCACACAGATGAAAACTTAGCTGATCCGTTCACTAAGGCTTTGGCGAAAGAGAAGCTTAATGAATTGGCCAATGGAATTGGACTTAAATTAGCTAGTAGTTTCATGCATAACTGTGATTAGTATTTGGATAAAGGATATTGTAAACAATTATTATTTTAATGAAATAAAGTATGTTGGTATGTTTATTTCTGTTATTAATTATTGTTGTCCTATTTTTGCATGTTTAAATCCATGAATAAGAGTTATTCTGAATTGTCCATTGTCAGTTAATAATATGAGAATATTATTAAATTAAGACAAATCTGAAGTTGATATAATATACTTAAGTATATTGATGTGTAGACATGTCATTTCAGATGATATTCGATGATACTGAATATAGGACTTATCTCAACTATATGATGTTACTTTATGGATCTTGTCATTAAGTAAATCATAAGAAGTTATCCTTAGACTTGAGATACAAGATAACGGTCATGAATGTAGTACATTTTTTGTGGAACAACTTAACGCTATACGTAACTGGTAGTCATAAGGGTTGTTTTCGGAAGTGTTACAAAGTTTGTGTGTTTTGCTTGTAGTCAATAAAGAATTTGTTCCTTCAAATTAATTTTTGGAGTTTAATACTGCTGGGCCCCTCGTAGGGTTGTCAAGGTGTTTGCGTGGCCACGCCCAAGGTCTTTTATGAAAGGTTCAAAAGATTTGGTAATCTTGTCAATTTCTAAGAACGAGAAACAGAATGGTTAATTAAGGAATGACCTAGATCCATATCCTTATTAATGTAGTATTAGAAACAAAGGGATAATAATAATGAGAAATCATTAAAAGGTTTTCCAGGAGCCTTACTCAAGTTGTACTAGAGGCATCGACGTGTTGCAAGACGCTAATCGATGTGATCACACTATTATGATATGTCTAAGTGGGAGCTGTTAGTTTTATAGACAAAATAATAATAGTCGTGTGTTAGGATCGAACTTGAGATCACGGGATTGCACACAATACGTATGAAGAGGAAATGTAATAATTATTTATAAAATGTTATAATTAATTATTAAACACAAAACAAATAAATAATAATTAGTATTATTGATTAATGACTAATTAATTATTAAACGAAGATTAGGAAACTAATTACTAGACAAAACATGGAAACAAGAGAAGGTTCCGGAACCCCCTCTTGGGCTTCAAAACCGATCGGCCAAGGAGGTCAACCCACCTCCTTTGTGCCTTGAGCTCCAAGTAAAGTCTAGTATATAAGCAAACCCAAGGTGAAGGTTTTTCACATAACTTGTACACACACAACTTGAGTTTTTCTTCTCCTTCTCTTGTCTTGGTCGAACCAAAACCGAACACCCCTTAGGGTTTCGTTTTTCTTGTGTCCAAAATTGTTTTGTGATAATTACTTGCATAAACTTTTCCTTGAATTAGTACGTGTGTACAAGAACGTGAATCAAACATACTATTGTTTGATTCTTGGATTGAATTACAAAAAGGTAAGGGGTAATTCATATAATCCTTATAAACCCTAATTAGGGTTCATTGGTTCCGGAAGATTGCATTGATTCTTGTTCGGGCTAGAATCACTACGGTATGTTTACTATTTAAATTAATGATTAATTAATTACATGTTATTCGATCTATTATAATTGCTTCCGCTCATGCTCACTTTGATGTTCATGGTTTATTAATATGATTGTCATGATATAATAATTCCAACAATAATTCCATATATACTTAATCTAAACATCAAAATGCCATAAATTTTGAATGCATGATGTATATAATGTAATTAAAACATATTTTTAATAAATATAACATTGATGTTTAAGTTGTGTAAATATGTTTTTATCTAAATATATACTCCTATGTCTTACCAAAAATTACTATCATTTCTTTGACAAGAATGTAATAATTCAAAAAACACAGCCCAAATTATAAAACTCGAAGTTGATAGGGCATTAGGAGCTACTTAACATTTGATCATAATTCAGTGAGTGAGTTCAGACTACTTAATCAATTTGTTCACATTTACTTTCAAACTTAACTTTCGCTTGTATCATAATGAACACCATATCAGAACATGCTACAATATAGAGTTAACTTTTTTTTTTTTTTTTTTTTTTTTTTTTTTTTTTTTTTTTTTGTAACATAAGAGAACAAGTCAGACAAGAGATGTTGGCAATACTCCCTTTCAAAGTAAGAACCTATTTAGGTGTCTCTTTAATTACAAAACAAATTGGGATCAATGAATGTAAGTGTTTGATAGACAAAGTGCAAGCAAAAGTCAAAAGTTGGAAGAACAAAATGCTAACATATGCTGAGAGACTTCAACTTATGGCCTCCGTTCTTTCATCAATGCAAGTATATTGGGCTTCAGTCTTTCTTATTCCTAAAGTGGTGGTGAAGGAAATTGATCAATTGATGAAGGGACACTTATGGAATCAAGGGGAGTTAACTAAAGGGAAAGCTAAAGTTGCATGGGATCAAGTATGTCTACCTAAAGAATAGGGTGGTCTTGGTATAAAAAATCTTAGTACGTAGTATATGCATGGAATGAAAATGAGCAAGCTTGTTCGGAATATAGCAAGCAATACTCTGTGGGTAAAGTGGATAAATGTAGTCCATATTTGGGAGGTCAAAGCACAAATGTTGGCTTTAACTCCTTAAGGGATAAAATAAGGCAGCATGTGTTTAGCAAACTAGGAGATGGTATGAATACTTATATGTGGCATGATAAGTGGAATAATCAAGGTTCTTTGCAGCATAATTCCTATGGAAATAGTATTAGAAGCAAACCTAGACAGTCATGCCAAAGTAGCTAATATGATTGAACAGGGTGTTTCGAAATGACCTGCAAAATGGTGCAATGATGTCCCTGTGGTCATTACAATTCAAGTTCCTTTCCTTAAGTAATGAAAGTAAGGATAAAGTCATGTGGCAAACAAGTAATGGGCTGTTAACAAAGTTTTCAGTGGCTATAGTATGGGAAGAAATTAGAAGGAATTCAAGCAAAGTTTGCTTGAAAAGACTTGCAACACAAGATAGACTAGCCAAATGGAGCACTGGAAGGTTGGATTTATGCCCTTTATGTGATCGTTGCCCCGATTCTCATGAACATTTGTTCTTTAGGTGTAATTATGCAGCAGAAATATGGAGAAAATGAAGAAGATGATGGTACAAGATGATATGAATGAAAATTGGGATGAGATAGAGCAAAATGGCTTCTCTTCCTTGTAACAGATCCATTATGAGTGTGATAAAAAGACTGGTTCTTGCTGCCTGTGTTTACTATATTTGGAATGAAAGAAATAAAAAGATTGGAATGAATTATTGGAGATCATTATTAACAAATATGAGGATGTAGCTATATTTGGTTTTAGGATAATCTTGCAAGGAGGAAATGTAGTCTAGGAATATCCATAGAGTTTCATGATACAAATGGCAGAGTTCACTCAGTGGTGATGCCTTCTCATTTAGGACAGATGATGTTGTGAGGGATATATTGTCTGTGCTAAATGAATAAGGAAATGTAGCCATTGAGATGTTGAACTAGCTCTAAGTGATACTGTTCTATGATGATGCCTATTTGTGATAGGATCTTGTTGCCTTATGTGAGGATGATGCTGCATAGGGCTGCGAGATAATCTTACAAAAGGAAATGTAGTCATTGTCCTAGTATATATATCTTTAGATGCTTGGTGTCAAAGGTGAATGAAGGTGAGTTTACAATATAGTCTGTGTTTGAAGCTGTTAGGAATTAACAGTTTAGTATAGCAGTTTGTATGTCTCTTGATATTTGTTGATTGTAGCTCTTTAAGGGGTGTTTGGAAATGTCCTTCACCTTCTAATAGTGCATTTTATTGTAAATAATGTTTGGAGTAATATATATATTCACCTTTTCATCAACAACAACAACAACAACAACAACAACAACAACAAAAAAAAAAAAAAAAAAAAAAAAAAAAAAAAAAAAAAAAAAAAAGAAGAAGATGGTAAAATTTAATTGATGAAATAGAGCTCACATATGCATAGAATTTATTACAAAAGACAGAAAGCAACAACTGCAAATTACAAAACACATGTTAAATCAGTGCCTTGTTGTACAAGAAAACGAACAACTAAACATAGCATCATGAGCTCGATCAATAACCCAAAAGCAAACTATACTCAGCGCCTTATCGACAGATCAACTTCCCTTAGCTCCTAATCAGGAATTGCTTATAGCAAATTAAATGTAAGTGAAAATTTTGAACTAGGGTCATTCCTGCCTTATGTCAACTTCAAACTATTTTTTTGACAGAATAAAAGCGTTTACATAGTTTTTTTTTTCGCCTTCACTAACCCCATATTACGTCTTATTTATTTATATTTGGGATCATACGATCATTGAACTTCACCAAATCATTTACATTTTCAAACTTCACTTTCGTCACTATCATTCTCTTCATCATCCTTCCCCTCGAGCTTAATACTTTTGTACCACTTAGCAAACACAATGTAGACTAAAAGATCAACTGCCGTTAAACCAGCTAGTAGGAAGAAAAACCTGTCCAGATGTCCCCGGTTAAGATTTCCTGGTATCCACCCTGGCATATCGTCTTCTGTTGATATCTTCATGACTATAGTCACAATAAAGCTACTAACATAATTTCCGAGAGAAATTGATGTCATGCAAAGGGCACTTCCAAAGCTCTTTAATGCATCAGGTGCTTGTGCATTAAAAAACTCAAGCTGACCAACATACATAAAAACTTCAGAAGCACCAACGAATGCGTATTGAGGGACTTGCCAAAATATGCTTAATGAACTCGAAGCATCACAATGAGTGCATTCTTGGTTAGCATACTTTAGTCTGTAACATTCCACAATACCAGCAGAAACCATTGATAGTATTGCAATTATGAGTCCAATTCCCATTCTTTGAAGCTCAGTCAAACCTTTTGAGTCCTTTTTCTTGAACATTTGTACAAGAGGACCAAGAACTCTTCGGTAAAGAAAAATGAAGAGTGCAACACTTAGGATGTCAAAGCTAGACATGCTAGATGCGGGGATTTGGAAGCCTGAGATGGTACTTTTCATGGCTGCACCTTGCTCAACGAAAAGAGATGCCATTTGTGTAAACACGACCGAGTAGATTATGGTGCATAACCAAATGGGAAGCAATCTTAGAATGCATTTCACCTCTTCAACCTGTGAAATGGGGCACAAAGTCCACGGGTTGGGAGTGTCCTGTTTCGGGTCGTTGAAATCTCTTGAGGTAATGTATGCTGCTTTATCCAAAAACCTGCAACAGATAAGATAATATTAGCTAAAAACGAATAGACAGAAAGTTGTTTACGGGTCAAACCAACCGAATCCGGCCCATATCAACTGGTACTAAAATTGACCTATTTCAACCTGACATCTTTCGACCCGTTGCCCGACCCGCCCATATTACAACCTCTAGGTGGAAGTCTAACTTACTAAACTATATAAGAAATTGTTCTTACTAAATTGATTAATGGGTGGTAGTAAAATCATAGATTTACTATTTGATGCTTACTTGAATTCATGTGTATGCAGTATCTTCCTCCCGGTACTAGGAGAACTTTCTTTTTCATCTTCAAACAAACACTCCTTACCCTCTGGCAACTTAACACTCCACTTCTTTGATGCAGCCACAAACACTTGACAAAATCTGTTTAAAGGGTTTCCACTCGGCTTAAAATGCCTGTACCTTACGGTCCCACAAAGAAATAGGATGAGTCCAAAAAGCGCTGAACCAGTCGATAACCAAAACCCAAGGGTCCACATTCCTTCATCCTCAAAATAGCTCAGGATTGTGTTGGAGAATAGAGAACCGAGGTTAAGCGCAAGATAAAAGTAGCTAAAAAATGCTACCTTTGAGTGTCCCTCCTTAATATTCTCTTCATCAAATTGATCAGCTCCAAAAGTTGCAATATTTGGTTGGTACCCTCCATATCCTAGAGCAACCATGTATATCGAGATATAAAACAACCCTATTTCCCAGCTTGAGTGTGTACCACATGCAGTTGTACGATTGCCACATCCTTTAGGGGTGATTAAGAACATACTTGACGCCACTGAGATTCCTCCTAAGCCCTGTCATAACATGTTCGTTAGTTAAACTTGAATGAGGGCAATGATGTATAATACAAAATTTTTAATATAAGAAAAACTTACCAAGACAAAGATTGCTTGAAAGATGGCACAAGTTTTGTATCTACCCCAATAAGAGTCACTGAGAAAAGCACCAACGAGTGAGAAAATATAGACAGTCCCGGTCCATTTGCTAACATTGTTTGCAGCCTCAGCATTGCCTTGTTGTAGAACCCTTGTTAAATAAAGCACGAGGTTCACTCCAACTCCGAAAAAGGCCAAAGTGACTAGCCCTTGGTTGACTGTTAAACAAAAACGGAGTACGTATAGAGTTAGACCACAGAAATAATGTATCCAACTTTAGATATAGATAAATGTCAAAAAAAGGATTCAAACACACAAACTAAGTGATTTATTTTTTAAGTAACTACTACTCGTATATAACAATTCAATGTTCATGGTTTAAACACATATATTACATATTGATAAGTATGCAATTCAAATTACGCTCAGAAGGTATATCAAGTTATCATACAGTAACAAAACTGTAATATACATAGATTGTTTGTATAACTGAGTTTTTGTTTTTTACACGACCAAGGATCATATATCATAAGTAGTGTGATTTCCTCTGAATACACGGTTGTTTGGATAAATTCCTGCACTTACCACGGATAAGGAAACGTATCTTTTTCGTAATTACCCAAAAGTACAATTATATAATCTCGCCGAAAATGAAATATAACTAAACATGATTACTTTGTATATTAATCTGACTTTTCTCTTATTCTATAGTCTATATGCATACTTTCTGTTTATTGACAAACGTATTTAGCAGGCAAATCTCATGTCTAATCTATTTTACGATAAAAAAAACATGTTTGTTTTTGACGTTGCATTCTAAATACAGACTCATATACTGATTTATGTCGTTTTCTAATGTGCAAAATTATTGCACATCTAAATCGGATTCACGTAAGTTCAAACACACTTCCAATTATATACACAAAAAGGACGCACACACGTATGTCTATCATTAATCAATGCTTGTGGGCTATACCCTTATGAAGAACACGACAACGGTGTTGTTTTCGTTATTAGCTGTGTTTCTTCGTACAATCATATCGACTGATATCTCTATCTCAAAAGCATGCTTGATAATTGTGTTTGTGTGGTGTATACTTGTCCAAAAATCTAGGGGATTCATTATAACGAAGTGTATGTAGTGCCATATAGGGAATTGTTGGTGCAATGTAACATCAATCCCTTTTTTTACAATAAAAGAAGAATTAGGCATCGTTTTCTACTTTGCAATACTTTCATGTTTTTTCTAGATGCGCGATTGTATCTTAGCTTCTCGTAATCTACACGACGCTTGAACCACAACTTTTTAACCCGACTGATTACTCACGTACCGACGTGCTAAATAAAAAGAAACTACTACTACCGTACAATTTTTAATCTATTTGTTCACATTTGCTATTGCTTTTAACAAAGCTAAAAATTCTTAATGGAATATATTTTTTTTTCTGTACGGAGAAACCACATGATATATAAGGTGGAGCGCTATGGTGTGAATATCCCACCCGTGACGGCCATGTTTGGTGAGTGAAGCCCATGACGGGCGTACAACTTGGACGCGCAAGGGGACAATTTTTGGGTTCGTTGGGTGAAGAGCTTCACATAATGAGAAATTTTTATTTTTATTTTTTATTTTATTTTATTTTATTATTATTTATTTATTTATTTATTTTTTTGCGTAAATGTGGTTATTGTCAGATATGTTTATATAAAGTGATATACTTATGTGATTAGTTAGGTAGTGACTATTACGGCTAAAAAGTGAAAGTAAGATGGTGTGTTGAAAAGCTGATATGGCAGGTAAGGTGGTGGTGAAAGGGAAGTGAAGATTACATGTTGCTTAAATATACTTGATGTAAAACCTAACACGTAGCACCAGACGAGAGGTGACAAATCTTGTTCACAAACAGTCTAGTGTCATTGTATGTAGATAGATATCAATGAAGCAAATGATATGAATCTATCTTTTATCGTTTGTTTCAGAAATAAATAAACATAGTACAAACATAAAAGGGTTATAGGGTGAGTTAACCGGACCCCCCCCCCCCCCCCCCCCCATAGGGAGGGTTTGGGGAAGTTTTGTGCTGCCGCCGCCTGTACTGTTTGCTTTAATGCTTGTACATTTGACAAAAAATAGGTGGGACCCCCTCATGTAGAGGGGGTTCGGTCAACACATCCCAAGGGTTATATATAGCTAGGTTTTGATATCTATAATGAGAAGCTTTTTGAAGCTGTTTTATGAAATGATTTGATAGTAATTTATGAAGTTTAGTCCAAAACAAGATTCAGCATATATACGAGTGAAAAGACAGATAAAAAGACAAACTAGCTAGGTGCATGAAAGTTAGTGAGAAAAAATAGAGCATGTTTTAAAAAAAGCTTGTTTATATTGGGAGTCGATGAAAAACCTCGTGAGTTGGAATGATGACCACAATAAAGCATTGGCAACCATGCCACGTTGCCTAATCAGAGCACGTCATCCATCGCGTGTCGGGCACGTCTCATTTTTGCCCACTATATATCCCAATATCCCATCCCATTTTTATTACTTACCCATAAAAACCATGCTATGATTTACCCCTCCAAAAGTTAAAAAATAGAACCCATATATACTTTACCATCATATATATTGTTAACGTTTAGTATTGTCTAGGATGTGATCAGTTACTCGACTGTCAATCTTACAGAGACGTTGCGCACGGCTAGCCGATTATGATAAGCACATCGGTTAAAAACCGTTACATATAAAAAAGATACGTTGAACGACATGTTTTTTGTAAAATCTTACGGCTATGTCTCTCTATGTGGGTGTGTATCATGTATTTGGCGTACGTGAATATAACTAACGTGACCAATTTTTACTACTGATTTATAAAATCTCAGTTAACGGAAATTATATATTGAAAACTAGCAAAAGAATATATACAGACTGCCAAAACATATATATAGAGACGACACGTCATTGACAAGTCATGTTTTTTTAAAAGAAAAAATCCCAAACACTGCATGCATGTTTGGCAATTGTCTTGCAAAAATATCTTGCATGGTTGCCATGCTGATCCCGAATCTTTGGCTATCATGTGCTCATTGTATTTCAGGTTTATCACATAAAAATGTATGCATGCACACACTTACTCCGTATTTTTTTAAACCAATGCCGTGTGCTAGCTAGGAACCATTCCCAAAAAACTACAAGCCTTTTTTGTCTACAAATCCCACAGTAACACAGACAGTGCCCAAACTGGCCATTAATGTGAATACTTGTCACTTATGTGTTACGTAGACTTTCTGCTTTAATACTCGCTTGTCCATTTTTTTACGATTTCATCTGTTTTTTTAAGTTTTCGTCCGTTTCTTTACGTTTTGCTCCGTATTTTTACGCTTTCGTCTGTTTTTTTACGTTTTCATCTATTTTTTTATGTTTTTGTCTGTTTTTTTTACGTTTTCGTCTGTTTTTTTACGTTTTCATATATTTTTTTATGTTTTCGTCCATTTTTTTACGTTTTCATCTATTTTTTTTATTTTTTCGTCTGTTTTTTTTACGTTTTCGTCTGTTTTTTTTTACGTTTTCATCTATTTTTTTATGCTTTCGTCTTTCTTTTTTACGTTTTCGTCTGTTTTTTTACGTTTTCGTCTATTTTTTTTTTTATTTTTTCGTCTGTTTTTTACGTTTTCGTCTGTTTTTTTACGTTTTCATCTATTATTTTACGCTTTAGTCCGGTTTATTATGTTTTCGTCCATTTTTTTACGATTTCATCAGTTTTTTTTACGTTTTCGTTTGTTTTCTTATGTTTTCTTACTGTTTTTTTCTTTTGTTTTCTCGTTTTCGTCTGTTTTTTACGTTTTCGTTCATTTTTTATGTTTTTGTCTGTTTCATGATGAATGACAATGAAGAACAAGAAGAAGAACAAGGAACGGGAACATAATGAAACGGACAAAAACATAAAAAAATGGACGAAAACGAAAAAATAAAAGAAAAAAACATAAGAAAACGTAAAAAAGCAGATGAAATCGTAAAAAAAATGGCTGAAAACGTAATAAACCGGACTAAAGCGTAAAATAATAGATGAAAATGTAAAAAAACAAACGAAAACGTAAAAAACAGACGGAAAAAAAATAGATGAAAACGTAAAAAAAACAGACGAAAACGTAAAAAAATAGACGAAAACATAAAAAAATAGATGAAAACGTAAAAAAACAGACGAAAACGTAAAAAAACAGACGAAAAAAAAAAATAGATGAAAACGTAAAAAAACAGACGAAAACGTAAAAAAACAGACGAAAACATAAAAAAAAAATATATGAAAACGTAAAAAAAACAGACGAAAACGTAAAAAAATAGATGAAAACGTAAAAAAAACAGACGAAAGCGTAAAAATACAGAGCAAAACGTAAAAAAAACGGATGAAAACTTAAAAAAACTGATGAAATCGTAAAAAAACGGACAAAAACGTAAAAAAAATAGACGAAAACGTAAAAATACGGACAGAGTAAACCATAAAAAACAGACGAAAACACGCGAAAACGGACGAAAACGCGTAAAAATGGATGAAAACGTAAAAGAGACGAAAGAAGGATGCACGCTGCAATGGTCATGGGCCACAGGGGCTAAATGTGTAACTTCTAACGGAATTATTTAACGCCAGTTAAAACCAGGGACCAAAATGATGTGAAGTTTACCCCCACAGGGAGGCCGCCTGCAATTAGCCAACCACAATGACTAATTTTGCAATCTCAGGAAACCACATGGACCATTTTTGCAGTTTACTCAAAAAATAATAATAAAAATGGTTGTGTTTCTTTAATATAGATGTTGTAGTTTATGGACAGAAAACATGCTAAAATTTTAATAACATGTCATTTATTAATCATATGACTAAAAACTCATTATAATAAAGTTAAGCTGGTATTTCAATTCGGTTTTAAAATATTCTAAATTTAGGATGAACATTGCAAAATTCTCTGTCATTTTCAGGTTGTTTACACGCAAATCTTAAAATATTAGGTCATTAGTTTCTTTTTTGATATATGCAATTTACCAATAAAATTAATTAATTAAATATATCCACACACAGAGCTATCAAATTTTGGGATAGAATAAACCTGCACCATTCCAGACTTTCACATAAATGTTTTTACTATATATACACGCAGTATTATATCAAATAATTTCTTTATACTTAAATATATGATCACTACTTATGAAAATTTTCTTTATAGAATGACATGTAAATGATACGTGTTCTTATAGGTGCACGTATCAGATACTTGTACACGACTTTAAAGTTACATGTATATAATACAAGATGACATGTTTCAAGGTTAAAATCTTTCAATTTATTAACTTAAGTGTAAAAAATTTTATCTATATTATTAAAATTCCAGGAAAATATATAGATCGCCATGTAATCATGTATCTTGTTATGTTATTGCTACGTGGTATGCTTACGAGAGTTTAGATGTATTATACATGCATATCTATACACATGGATAAACAACATGCCTTATCTAATGTATATATGGTTAAATAAATGAAATGATATATATGTATGAAGATAAGTGAGTTATGATATCAGGTTTTGTTATTTTTTTAACTCGTATATTTTTTTGTTTTCTAGCAAAAAAACATAAATAAAAATAAAAAATAGAAAGTGTGTTACTGTACCGAGAATGATAGTTCCAGCTGTCCATCGACCAGTTTTTTCCTTGAGAGCTGGTCGGCCATGGTAATCGACTGTTCCATCCATGGTGATGCTTGTCCCTTGTTCTTCTTCATTCATACACTTCACCTGCCATTTATTTTCGTAAGATCAGTATATATAAGCAGCATATAATACATGTACAACTGTTTATAGCATAATATACTGTGTATGAACATATATCAAACATGGAAAGTTTCTTGTGGTTTCAAGAGTGTTTTAGATAGACATATATGTTTGGAAATGCGTCCTAGAATCATCATGTGACATGTTTATAACGTGTCATTATCTTATGACACTTGATGCATGGATGTAAAAAGACCATCAAGACATCGATCAAATCAGTTAGCTTTTCATAGTCTATAAATTATTGTAGAGTTTTAGATGGTAATATTAGTGTAAGCTATGCAACGTATAAATAATCGACTTCGTAATTTCGCCCCTTAGAACTTACAAAATGTTGTACTACAAAACCAGTTTGGAACAATGACATGCAAAAACGGAAACTTTAGAGTGCGTTTTAATTTTTGTAAAAGTGATAACCAAAAACTTATATTAAGAAAGAGTACTAGTAGTAGCTAAAGAGATATGATGGACCACCTTCTTAGATATGCTGAAAGACTCCATAGATTTGTTGATGAAGTTATGAAAGATAGAAAATGATGAGTTGAGAGATAGATTTTGTTATGAGACAAATTGTTGAAGAGGCTTGCTTTGAGAGATGGACAAAATAGGAGTGGAATACGAAGGTGGTTTTATAGACCTTCTTTAAGTACATTCGACGGTCAAGATCAACCTGATCAAAACTTTATTAAATTTTATCAACCACATGTATATTTCTATTAGAAAAAGTATAACAATTTCTATTTTTAGGGGTTTTTCTTATTATTTATGATTCTGATTTCGGTCGGTGTTGCCAGCAAGACTAAATTCTCGACTCAAGCTAACGTCTTGAAACAAAAAACTCATTTCTCTTGAAGCAGAGATAGGCAAAACAAGATATTTCGCAAAGGGTCTTTTTATCATGAATACTAAAACTTAAGCACTGAATTATTTGTTTAGCTAAACTAAAATTGCATCATGAAAAGATAATTAAATTCTTAGTAGAATTAAACTCGACAATAACATAATTTAATAATAATAAAATAATAGTGTGAAATGTCTATTATACCTTATGAGTTGTTTTCAATATGACAATATGATATAAATGCATCTAATTTAAGGGTTTAATCGGTATTTCACATTGAATTATACTTAGAATTAGTCGATTTTTGCAATTTCAAAAAGTTTTGACATAAACTTGGTCAAAATACGTATAA